>CM047426.1:60360957-60673457 GCA_026168455.1 Theocolax elegans
AACTCTATAAAAGGCAGACATACTTATGAGATAATGCCAAACGTAGAAGAAAGAAGGTAAAAGACGTGGCTTAAACCGAGCAAATATCTAATGCAAATTCTTAGTGGACATGGAAGTTTCCAAACTTTCAGAAAGCGATTTAACTTCGTCGCATCAGATCTATGCAGCTGCGGAGAAATAGATTCCCCAGAACATGTCATATGGAAATGCGTGAAGTACGAACAAATAAGACGTAACAAATAAGAAGATAATAAGAACAATAAGAATAAAACACATGCAGGAGACAGAGGCGGAAATGAGAAATGTTAAAGCCATATTGGAAACAAAGGAAGGGACCGAGAAGCTGACAAGGATGACGAAAGAAATCTTGCTCGCAAAGGATGCTACGGAAATTCTAGAAAGAGACTTACAAGGAGAGGTCACACCCTCTGGAAAACGGATTCTTACCAAACTCTAGGATATAATTTCTACTATACAATCATGCAGAAAGCCGGAGTTTTAGTGTCCAATGGCCATTTTTACGATAGATATAAGCAAATAATGAAAAATCTCGCCGAAAAAACCGTTGAGTTTGAACGCTTATAACTCAGAAACAATTAAAGATGTACGTATAAACTAAAGTTTAAAAGAAAGCTGAGGTCGAGTAGATACGTTTTGAAAAAAGGAAGCTCAAATATTTTAATATGGTCAAAAGTTATGGGAGAAATAAAAATTAGCCAAAATTTCATCGAAAATTTAAAGTTACAATTTAATGATTTTTTTAGCCCAAAATTTCGTCTAATTCTTATATCTCCCATAACTTTTGACCATATTAAAATATTTGAGCTTCCTTTTTTTTGAAACGTATCTACTTTTTCATATTTTGTTTAAACAACTGCGGTTTAAACAAAAAGTATCATTTTTTAGTAAAATGTATCGACGGACTTGGATTCTACGGCCCAAAATCCATTGGATTTCGTGCTTTTTATCCGGGGACATGTAATTTCCTACGGAGACATAGCCAACTCCCGGACATTTTCTGAAATTTGACGTTTAAAATCCTATGAAAGATTATTAATTATTTAATAAAGAAAAGAGTGATTTTTAATATCTTTTTTACTTTATTATAGTAAATAGTAGTTTAAAGAATATGAAGAATTTTGAATTTTTGGAAAAAGTTAAAAATTGTCGTTTATATTATTGTTTAAAGTTCATTAAAAATGAGAAAAAAAATTTCAAAAAATTCTAGTTATATCAATTTTGATTTTAGAGAAATTTTGAAAGAGACATTTTCGACTTAGTATTACCTATATTTTATGAAAAAAATTGTCGGATGCGAAAATATAAATTTTCATATTTTGTTTAAACAATTGCGGTTTAAACAAAAAGTACCATTTTTTGGCCAAATGTACCGACGGATTGGATTCTACGGCCCAAAATCCATTGGAACGTATGATCAGCATCATCATAGACCCATTCGCAGTACTTGCATTCAGGTAAAGAAAGTCTGCTCATCTTATGTTGATAACCGCGGAAGTCTCAATCCTTATTATAATAATTATTATTATTATTATTTCAGTCGACATCCCCTTATTACAGGGGTATGCCAGGCACTTGGCTGTTTGCTGCTGGCTGAGCACTTGGGTATTCTCGTGACCTCGCACAATGGGTCATTGGTTAATTTTTCACCACCCAGAGATCCTGTCATACTGTTTGGGATTAGACATCATCAATGGCCCAACGAGTTTATTTATTTGTGTCTGCTGGCAAACAGACGTATCACTGGGCGCCGCCTGCTATATCCTTTTATATCGATTTTTATTGTCATATGACAAAAAATGGCGGAAACCCGTTCTCAGATTTCCCTGAGTTGGGTGAGGGTGAGTGACTCGGCCCCCATTTCCGAGAGTCTGATATAGACCTCCTACAACAGTGGAGGAAGAGGATTGCCACTAGTGCGCCTCGAAATCGAGTAGTTTCGTCGAGCCTGTGTCGGCGATTCACTGTTTAACATGCTATATTTCCTGGTCTACTAACACGCTTAGTTTGACGAAGATATGCCGTTAACGATTATTCTATTCATCTGGGCCACTTCGTCAAGGGAGATTCTACCTAGGGATGAAGGGACGGCCGCTAAATTAAAGTAGATACCCTTCGGAGTGTACTACGTGTAGCGTCAAAATGTCGAGGCGGGCCTTTCGAGGTCCGTCTTGGGGCACATCCGGACCGAAGTAGTTTCTCATCCAGACGATAAAAGTTGCTGGGATGTCTCACAGAAGGGTGTCTCTTTCATCAAAAGAGATCCCTGTGTATAAAGTCAGTCAGTCGAGTCGTGGTATACTTCCGAACTGAAGACTTTGCATAGGGTGAGATGTTAAACACCATAGCATACAAGCCTTTTGGCTTGTACGCTTTTTTCTCTTTCAGGGGATTTTTGAATGGTATCCCTTAGAGAGTTTGTGAAGGGATTGTCGAATGTCTTACCCCTCACAAATGTTCGAACGTTAGTCCACCTACCGCAAAACCTCCCCGGAGATCCGGGGAGTAATAGGAAGATGTGCTTCGGCATGTCGACAATTGGACCAATATGACTTTACTATGGTACGCAGGGACTGGGTACGAGCCCCACGGTGGCGTACCTCTGAGTCAAAGTGAAACACCCGCGTGTCCCAGTTTGAGTTGGACTCTGCGGGGCCTGTGGTTGCAAGCAGGCTTGACGGGTGAAGCGACGTTGACTCGGATGCCGCTTATGTTCGAAAGCGGACGACGGCGGTGAGCTAAACACCGCCGCATTCACACCGAGAATTACGACTCTAGGCTAGCCGTCGCAAGGCGGTGGGCCATCGTAAGGAGTTTCGGTACACTGTTTCAAGTGGCCTTCGATCGCGGTTAACCGATCCCAAAGCCGACTCTTGACGACTATCGTAACTCAAAAAAGTTATTGAAATGCCGATTCGAATTCGAAGCGCTTGGGACCATTTAGAACAAAGCTACTTAGATCCCGAGGGGTTGCCAAAGTCGAATGAGGGTGGAACCAGGGCAATCAAATACTGTCAGCTAGACGGTGCAATGTTGCCCTACGGAAAGGCTCTAATACAGTCATAGAATACATGTCATATGACAAAAATGACAAAAACCATTAGCCACCAACTTGAACCCGCCATGTTGAAAAAAGATAATTAATCATATTATCAAGATAATTAATAAAAAAAAAAATAATGTGAATTCGTAATCGGTAACTTCAAAAACTCTTTAGCATCAAATTTTATGAGAATGTGATCATTTTTATATTCTATTGAATAGAAATCAAATATCGGGCATAAAACATCTCCAATATTTCCTGGTATTCACTATTTTAAAACGTTATATTTAATGAAAAAAAATTCCTTTCGAAGGTTCAAGTATTTTGTGCACGTTTGTTCATAATTTGCACAATATTTCAGTCCTGCATTGCCTCAACAAAAATTAATAAAAAAATTTTTTTTTTAATTTTGGTACTTTTTTTATTTAAAATCCATCGTAACTTTTTGCTGATTCGTCGAAATCGATTTTTGACCCCGGAAGTCGAAAGGGTACATCCAAAAACACTAGAAAATATAGGTTTGGTATGGATTTTACTCGTTAAAATATATCTAAACAGAACTCAAAGTAAAGCTAAGAAATGTATGCCGCTTCGGCGTTAATGAGTGAAAACAAAACGTGGGGGTGCCCTGAGTGCTGAAACAATATAGATATTAGGTTCCATCAAGATCTAAAAAGATGCTGAAACTAGGCAGCAAGGGATATTGACGAAAATATGTTGGCGGGCGGCTGTTGCTTACTGAAAAGCGATCGAATGTTAGCTGTTGAAGACAATGACAGGAGCGTAAGAAGAACTAGAAATCTACTACACCGATCTTTCGAAAGAAAAAGAAAACATTATAAACGAAAAAACAGAAATTAACAAGGAGAGGACCAACCCTGCGGGAAATGAATCTTTACCAAACTCTAGGATATTTTTACTACTATAAAAATATGAAGAAAGCCGGAGTTATAGAATCTAATGCCCTCTCTTAACATAGATATAATCAAATAACGAAAAATCTCGCCAAAAATACTCTAAACTTTGATTGCCTGTAAGTTGGAAACGAGTAAAGATGTACATTCAAACTTAATTTTAGACGAAAACTGAGATTGAGTAAATATATTGTGACGGGCTTGACTATATGTAGACATATAGTCAGTATCCAGTCGCATTGAACAACGGCTCAAGCGGTAGAGCGTTAGCGTTCGGTCCGAGAGATCGGGGTTCAAATTCAACTTTCGGTAGTTTTTTTTTAATTATTTAAATTAATTTATTTAAATAATTAGATAACCAAAATTGATACAATTTATAATTTTATTGAAATTTTTATGTTTTTTGCTACTTTTGCCAAAAATATGGAGTCAATATGATAAGAAATAGTTAAGTTAATAATTTATAAGGTTTATAAAAATATATAATGTTTATAGTTAAATTTTACATTACATTTAAAATATATACAAAAGGATTAAATAATAAAACAAATTATAGATATTAAAATTATTAAGTAAAAGGAGACAATGACATAATTAATTCAGAGTAAATAAATTCTATCAAGCAAAGGCAAGAGAGTATAAAGGATTGTTATAAATAATATTATTATAGTTGTTAATAATTTAATAAATGTAAAATAGAATATAAGAAAAGACGTTTTAATAAATTTTGCTAAAGAACCAAAGCAGAAATATACAAAATGACTAAGGTAGACGACCTCAAGAAAAACACAAACATATGATCACATACGTATATATGAGAAGGAAGGAGAAAGGGTAACCAAGTTTCAAGGATCCAGGTGGAAAAGTGGAAAAAGTGGGAAGTCAATCCCTTCTACCTAACTAATCGTATATAATGAGATGTATCGCTGCCGAAGGCAGCATTCGCCTAGAATTCGCGGGCGACCTAACAGGTCGGACCGCGTTTGTCTGTTATAATATATTTTATAATTTAAATGTCTCTAGCGATTTGCTCATTTTACCTGACCAAATACCACATAACCGTATCCTAAAAGGAAGCTAACTTTGGATGATATAAAATCATTTGTTTGATCCAATGTCTTCCCAAAGTTCTTCCACTTTCCATAACCAAATAAATAACTTGGATGAGATGGAATTATTGGATTAATTTCAATTCTTCCCAAGTTATCTCACATTCCAAAAACCCATAATATAAAGTAAAATTGGATAATCTGGAATTATTTGATTAATTCCATGTTTTCCGAAAACTTTATAATAATTAATTCATTATCCTAATTTATCAAATTTATTTAACTTGGAGGTTAAACTGGGATGAGAAAGAATTATTTGTTTAATTCTTTAGCTACCTCAGATTCTTCCACCTAATACATTTATTTCGGGTTAGGCAAAAAATAAATGTATTTTTGTGTTTCGAGTTGATATTAGGCCCGTTACAATATTTATAAAAAAAGAAGCTCAAATGCCTTAGTTTAGACGAATTTTGAATGTACACCTTTACTCGTTCCGAGTTGACTTTTTATGTTCAGAAAGTTGACTTTTTGTGTACCTGTGTTATTTAAAAACTTAGTTGATCGATCCGACGGAGGTGGAAAGAGAAAATATGAATGAAAAAAACACTTCCTTTTCCTATATTTATGCAACATTTCTTTAGTGTAATCTGCTAACCTCTTCAGGCTTCTATAATCGGGTTAACTAGTCTTAGACAAAGTTAACTCGACGTTAATCCGATTATAGAAGCCTGAAAAGATTGGCAGATTAGTTAACAAAACGTTGCAAGAAATATAGGTAAAGAAAGTGTTTTTTTTATTCCTTTTTTCTCTCTTCGCCTCCGTTGGAACGATCAACTACATTTTTAAAATTCGGTTACGTTTAATATTTTATATTAAATACTATATATTTTTTATTTACTATTTAAAAATGTCGCAACGTACCAGTTTGAGATTCGAAGTTTAAATCACGAGGTAAGCCAATCCTTTCTGTTAGAATAAATTAATAAAATCAAAATGTAAAATAATATCAAAAAGATATGTAACATTAATTTTGTTATTATTATTTTATTATATACCTTGCCAATTTAATAAGACAATATGCATGCGAACAGGTGAATTGCATTAACGTTTTTTAAATAATATATTCTTTTATAATAATTAAGGTATACATATATCTTGGAATCAATTTTATTCTACTTTTTTTAAAGTATTTATTATTTATAGTATTTATTTTCTATCTTTACTATCGATAGTATAATAATTTTTTCCATATACACTAAGCAACGCCATAATTCAAGAAGAATCAATTTGAATTATAAAACTTAACGATACTTTCATTTATTGCAGAAAAATTTTAATTTGTTTTTCTCAGATTAAATTACTATTCAGTCTATATTTACTTTGCTGTCGACTTAGTTTCATGTAGAACCCGTATAAACTCAAAATTGAAGTGAGACTAAGATTTTGCAAAAATGTCAATGCAAATTTACAAAATATAAAAATTTACTACTTATAAAAGCATAAGTAAGGTTAAAATATTTCTCTTTGAAACACTGTGTGCGAAATGCCATTTTGAATGCCTGTGCAGCGTGTGCCAAATATCACTTTCAGGCACTAGTGTGCGAAATTCGTACATACGCAGATTTCTTAATTATTTTGTATTTAATATCAATCGACTAAAAGAAACTAAAAATAAAAACAGAACAACTGGAAATTAATTAAAATTAATACACATAAAATTTTAAGAAATATAAAAACAAATTTATTTCCAAAATTTAATGCTTTCGATATACAATTCATTTATCTATAATTATTTTATGAATTTTCATATGTATTTTTATATCACCCCGCCTCCCTACCCCTCGTTCCTACTGACCCCCAAGCTTCCAAATTGCACGTGATTAATATAACGAATTCCAAAACTTATATAAATTCCCATAGTATAGGTATTATCACTTTAAACAGCTATTTATCACCTATTATCTTAATTATATTATATATTAAACACCTATTTATCACTCTAAACAGTAACGTCATTTCTCACACTTATTTTCAAAAAATAGTATACGATACTCGTGTGTACAGGCGATTCAAGCACTCGTCTGTTTGCCCGTTGCTCGTGCGTGAATCGCCTGTTTCCCACACTTGTATCGTAATGTACTATTTTATACTATGCAATTATATAATACATACGATAATAATGTACTTACTTTGTACGTTCCCAAATCCTTGACAGTACATGCAAGTTTTACAGTTCTACCGGCAGCAATAGTGATGTTACCAATATCTTTGACAAATTCTGGCTCTAAAATTGTAGATACTGTAACAATAAAAATATTAAATTAATAATAAATAGTACTTCTGTTTTATTACAAAACACTAAGAAAAGTATCAAGAATAATTTTATGGAGTAAATAGCATTATTGTTACGTCACGAGGCGTATACTTTTAATTTTGTAATTTCAAATTGACAATAAGTCGTAATTAACAACTGTAGCTTAAAGAATGCGAACGCAGAGTTTCTTAAATGACCTCTACGAGTCAAAATGCAAACTCAGAGATTTATTAAATGAGATCATTATAATATTCGATTAAAATATGTAAATTAATTTTTTAGTTTACATATATTCTTTTACAATAAATTGAAGATGTTGGCCTATAATTAGGCAGTTCATACCACGCTTTGGCTCGTCTTTCAAACAAATTCTTTAAAGTTAAAATACAACTTTAGAAAATAATAATTAAAAATATTTTATAATAAAAATATAAAATATGTGGCAATTATTTACTGCTGAAGTCTACAGAAGCAGAGAAGTTCAAGGAAAAATATGTAAAAGGAAGTAATTCACTATTTTTAATTATTTAACATTAATGTGAAAAGAGCTTTTCCTGTCCACTAACAATACTTTAAGTGTCAAAATCATACACTCTTAGCTTCTCAAATATTAACCTTTGGACTGCCGGCATTTTTGCCTTATAAATTGATATTTTTGATGTGCAAAATTTATACATAAAAACACCACATATCTCTAGACTAGTTGTCAAGGTCACAGGTGGCTCATATATGAGCCATGCCGGCAGTCTAAAGTTTAACTAGATTCGAGTCCTGGGTAAGTGCTAGGCTTCTTTATTTGAGTTCAACTATGAGTATGTGAGATATAACATTGAAATATAATGCCCTAAAGCAATGTTAATTAAAAAAATCGAATTTACAAAGGTCATTAAATTTAAAGAAGTATTGTTAAAGCATGTGGAAAGAATTAAATGGCAGAAGTTATGCTCCTAAGGTAGATCCGGGTCCGTGAGCCATGATAAAAGTTCTTGGGTGAGATCTCCGCTTAAAAAAATTATTTTACAACAAACTAAAAAATTAATGTTAGTTATACACTGAAAAAAAATTAAGCAGAATTGCTTGAGAGCCAAGCAATATCTACCGTGGTGACTCAGGTAAATTAGATGAAGTTGCCACTCCTTTAGAAGCCAAGCAGTTTCTGCTTGGGCCTATCAAGCAATACATACTCCACATTAAGAAAGAGATAGACCTAGAATATATATGTATTTTAAAATTGTTAAAAAAGAAAAAGAGGGTAAACATTTTAAGATAGTTGAAAGTAAAGGCAATAATTATATATACTTTTTCAAGTATATAGTCAATAATATATACGAAAAACGTACAGTGAAAAAGTAAGGTTATGTCTTACTCGGAAGCAAAATGCGAATAAACCGGAGACCCAAGCAGAAACTGCTTTGTAGCCTAGCACAAATTACTTTTGTTATCGAAAGTGGAAGTCTCTTCGCTGTTTACGGCGGATTCTGCTTTACTTTTTTTCAGTCTAGTCATTTTTCTTTAAATTTCTAGTTTTATAACGAATATGCATAAAAGAAGTTTATTAATAAATGCAGACGGGAAATAAACAATAACTAAAATTAAGCTATCGAAATATGTAAGATTGAAAATAGAAGAGAAGCGCAACAGCATTAACAAACGACGATGATAACGGTTAAGGCTACCTTATAGCGCACCGACGTGAGGGTAATCGAGGAAAAATCAGTCTGTGTAGCCCAAGACAAGTCGGTGACTTGATGTTTCGGCTGATTCGAAGGGTCGCGTGAATACAAGAGAGGGAAAAAAGAAACGCAAAGATTTTTTATTTAAAATTATTTATTATATCTAGGAGGAAAATCCACCATTAGACACAAGTATAAAAATAACATCTAAGTTCAGCAACTCTGTTAAAAATCGAAAGCGGATTTCAGGTCGAATTTCAGGCCGGATTTCAGGGTAGATTTCAGACCGGATTTAGCAAGATTCAGCCGGATTTTCGACCCGGATTTCAGGGTGGTCTCGGCAGATTTCAGGCCTGCAATCCAGCCAGATTGGAACGTACTCCGGCGGATTTCCCTTTTTCAAGGCTGAATGAAATGAGCTAGATTTCAGACTTGACGCCGGATTTTATGTCTGCTGATTATTAAAGATGATTGTTTCCGTAATTGTATCTAATCTCAAATTATACCATGTTTATATTGTGCAAGAATGCAAGTTAATATTGAAGTATAAATTTGGCAGAAATGGAAAACTAATGAAATTCCCTATCCAATGATATGCATAATATAGGGGGTTAAACGTGATGCAAAGATCATTTGAAGGTCGAATGCTTGGTCACAGGGTGCAGGACGGAGCAAACCGACCCCAGATTTTGGTTCAGCGACCCCGAAACCCATGAGGCTATGTCCACGATCAGTTTCCGCTAGTTTTTCTGGTTCGACCTTGGGTCAGTGACCACGAAAACATTAATCATGGGCAAGTAATGGGTAAGAAAACTGTTCAAACAAATATTTTCAGATTCCATTGAAAAATATTTACTTTTATTTTTTTTATCTTTCAGGATTTTTTACTTACTGTCAAATAGTTAACTAACTGTTAATTGCAATTTAACGATACCGCATCCTATCAGTTATAATGCTGCGACTCTCTGAAAGAGAAAGAATATCACTCCTTATGGTACGAGGTTGGCGAGATGTAAAACGTTCTTTCACACAGGTAAAAAAATCTTTGTAATGAAACTTTCAGACAATGGTTACCTCCGGTAGCAAAATCAACAGTTAAACGTACTGTGAATCGTTTTGAAGATATCGGTAGTGTGAAAAATCGTCCACGAACTGGAAGGCCAAAAACAGCTACTACACAACACGCAACATTGAATATTTTACTCCGCTGTGGAGGATCCTCGTTGCAGTCTTTGTAGACTTGCTCCAGAGCATGCAACGAGTACGAAATCTCTTCACAGAGTATCACAGACAAATAAATTCCATCCCTTCAAGGTTACACTTAACCGTGAGTTGCGCGAAAACGATTTTGATCGTCGAGTTGAGTTTTGCAAAGATATGATGGAACGGATCAATTTTGTTATCAGATAAAAAATATCACAAGAAAAATATTGAATTTGTAAAACAATTATTGTTGGAGAATAACTACAAAAAAAGTTTTATTTAATCAAATATAAAATCTATAATTTTAAAAATCAATAATGACAACACCAAAAAATTGACAGTTTATAATAAACCTATTTTGACGTTATCCTTTCCTTTTTTTCAAAATTTTATTAATAAATGTACCTCAATGTTAAGAAAGTATAATATCAGAATAATTCCCACGGTTAAAAGAAGTTTAAGTTCTATTATATAATTAGGGAAAGATAAAACTGATAAATTTGACAATAATAATGTTGTATACAAATTCTCTTGCAATTATTGTTCAGTGGTTTATATTGGAGAAACAAAAAGAAATCTGAGTGTTCGTATCAAGGAACATAAAAGTAATCGAAATAGTGAATCTGTTGTTACAGCGCATTGTAATCAATTTAACAATAATTTTGACTGGAATAATGTTGTAATCCTTGACAAAGAACCGAATTACAATAAACGTCTAATTTCTGAAATGCTACACATTAATAATCATAAGGATGTAGCGATTAACCGAAAAGAAGACGTTGAATTTTTAAACTGTATATATAACAAAATTCTAAGTAAATTTTAACATTTGAGACTTGATACAGACGCTATATATAAACTTTTGTTTAGCTCTGGACTGTCAGTTTGACGTTTGAAATTGTCATGCCGTAAACACATTTATTGTATATATTTATGTAAGTGGTAAAGTTTGAATTTGTGATTCTGTTAATTGTTTGTTAACGAAAAGTTTTTTTTTAAATAAACAGCGACTTTAAGAAGTATAATACTAATCTGAAGGATTACTATAAATATATTAACATTATTATTATTATTATTATTCAGCAATACATTGTTTAAATTTCACAAACTTGTCACTGTCAATTAATCACATTAATCATTATAATCTCAGATCTGATTTGTTGATATATTTTTTGTATTAAATCCGTATCTTCAGTTATTGTAATACTAATGTAAAGTCATATTTATGTTGTTAGTGAAAAAGGCATCCTCTGGGAGCTACCAATTCATGAAAATGGGCATAGAACGCAAAAAAGTGCTACCATATCAATTTTGACTCTATGTAACTTAACATAATGCACCCGAAAAAATCTGAAAAAATTCAAGATAACTACTGGATACCTCTAAAACATATTCTCACAGTTACAGCAATATTAATTTTTTTCATCTTCGATTTCACAGAGAACCACCCATATATATTTATTTTAAAATTAATTATTTGAATATTAAGCGAGATAAATAATTTAATTTTTTTTTATTTTTTCTCTTTTCTTCCTTTATAATTTGTTGTTTTTTTTATTAATAGATTAAAGCTTTAATTATTTCATTTTTCGTAACAAAATAAATTCACCTTTTCGCCAGTGAGGAATCTGTTGGATTATAACTGGCGAGAGAGATATTTTGGCAAATCGTTAAAATTTACCAAAACTGTTAAATTACCGACGATATTGAAATAATTCAAGATTTTTTTTGTAAATAATTATTTGTGCTTGCAAAAGCAAAGCAATTGTATAGAGTCTTGGTGTGTGCGAGTCACAAGACAATATTATAAACATTAATTAATTAGACTTGTGAGCAAGTTAGATAATAATTTAAATTTGGCGCGAGTGTTAAGTGTGTGGTTTGCCACAACTTTAACCAGCAAAATTTAATTGTTTTGTCCTTAAAGAAAATCTTTTGCATTTAATCGAGTGAATTAATTTTGTTGGTACACTATTCGGTGCATATTTAGAATTTTCTGTAATTAAGCCGATACCAAATTTATTTTTACTCGTTGGGAGTAATAATTATTTTACTGTGGTGAGTCCAATAAAATAATTTCCAATTGAAAATTGGATACTTCCGAAGTATTGGAAACACTAGGGATTTCATCTGAAATTCCGTTTGAGAGTACTTCTCCCGACATAACACGTCGTCTGATGCGGGTCAAAAAAATAATGGCCACCAGCTATGAAGCCCGAATGGCCCAGGTTATGCGTGAATCACGCATAGCTAGGGATGTTCGTCGGGAAACGAAGAAGCTTCCGATTGAGGCAGTGTATGTCCAATTGGATCATCTGAGTTTAAACGCAAATGGCGAAGAGGCGGAGTGCCGCGAACGCCTTTTGCGTCACCGGATTAGATGTGTAGACATTAATCTGGAAATCCCATGGTTCCCAGAGTACAATGAGAATGTAAGGGCAGAGCCTGAACATAAATCTCTCGTGTGTCAGGAACTATGGGAAATTAGGAAACCTCGTTCCAGGAAAGGGAGTGTGGTCTCTTCAGGAACGGAAGTTTCCTGCGAGTCCGAAATGACGGATCGCGAAAGGGTTGCTAGTGACAGAGCACCCATTCTTGAAGAAGATGGAGCTCAGTTACCAAGTGGTCTGTCCAGAAACTCGCCAATGAGTACTGCACAAAGCCTAGGGTTAGCATCAACAGGTGCTATACCTAAACGGTTTGGTGAGCTTCCGGCAGCGAACACGACCACGTCTGCAATCCCTTATGTTCCTGTTGCGGTTGCTGCTATCTCATGCACAACCACTACGTCGACGGTTACGACCGTCACGACTGCTCACTTGGGAGGGTTTTATGCACCCGTAGGTTACCTCCCAATTGCGGATCAGAGAAACAGTGGACATCTTGGTACTAGAGTGAGTGAAGTGCTAACACAACATTTTGACATGGGTTCGCAGGCGGAAGCCGACCGTCGGGAGTCACTAGGATACATCTCTAGACAATACGACAACAGGCAATCCGAGGCCAACGCAACCGAACGTCAATATGTATATGATAGGACTGGATATGACCTTTCTAATGACGTCAGCATTCAATCTCACGAGTAACCGATGATTGAATCAAAACGTCGTGACACCTCTTCTAAGACTTGCGAAGGGCAAGATAAAAGAGAGAGGCGTGAGTACACAGCTCCAAGCAGAAATTCACGATACCATCGTTCTGTGAGTAGAGCCTCAAGCAGCGATGAACAGCGTGATGAATTACGTACGGAGAGACGTACTCATAAACGTCAGTCCAACCATAAACTCGACCGAGCTCAACCAGAGACTCCGGTGCAAGGTCACAGCGAGAAGTCGAATAGACGTAGAGAAACGCTTCGAGAGAAACGTGCGGTGAGGGTGCCCAATGTGTTCTCAAATTCAGCTCTGTTCTGGTATAGAACAGTTCAGTCATCTCTTCGAGATTGGTGTGACTTTGAGATCGAGTTCCTCAATGAGTATGGCCGTATCATAAATGACGAAGATTTACTCATGGAATTTCGATCCAGAACACAAAATGATGGAAAAAGGCTACGACGTTTGTGAACTGTTTCAGAGCGATCGTGAATAAGTTCGAATGCCCTTCCTTATTAGAACAACAGGTGAAGATGGCCTACTCGCAGATGAAGCCAGATTACCGTACATACATACCAGTACGCTAAATCAGGAATTTTTCTGAATTGACAAGCTAGGGTAAAGAGTACGAGCAGCATTTAACATCGGACACGAAATTCTCCAGTTCCAATTTTAAGCGCGAGAGGCTCGTACCAGAAGCTTTTCCGAAACATAGTGGTGGAGCACGAGTTTCGGGTTAAGTGGTGACTGTTACCGAAAAGAGTAAGGATGAGTCTTCTCATTCGGATAAACAGTTGTCTAAAAAAACTATTAGGAAGAAGAGCAATAAAAGTGCGAAAAACTCGCAAAACTATTCTTTAAGCGAATACGAAGCAACCGCTGTGTACGGTACTTTCAACGTTACTAATAGTTTTCAGAAACGGTACGGCAAATTAAATAATGGAGTGAGAGCCCGTAATTCGAAATCCGTATCGTACGTGCCCGTTCCTCAACAGTCACCAGGTCAACAAAAACAGAGCTCGTGTAAAAGAGAAAGACGTTCTTTGACGAATTCTCAACTGCCCCAGCAAAATGTTCTTGTACCACAAATGGAACAAAACCCGGTGAGGTATGTGCAATCACAGGCGACGGCAGTAAACCCAACAAACCAAGGCACCAGCTTTGTCAGCGTGTGTTTCACACGTCAAAAAGTCGGTCATAGGTCGTCGGATTGCCCGAGCCGAACCTGCTACCGATGCGGAAACATTGGGCACTCCGCTGAGCAGTGCTCTACCGAATTGGTAGCAAAGGAGTGCCAGCTGTGTGGAGTTAGTGGAGTTACACTCCAAACATGTCCTAACTGCCTCAGATTCCTCCAAACCGTAGGAAACCTGAACGCAGGGCACCCGAGCTTAGTAGATTCTCATTTCCACCCATCCATGGGTCATATGAGAGTTGAAAAGACTTACGAACGTGTTGCAAGAGACTATTAATGGCCAGGTATCTACCACGATACCCGACAATTTGTTTTACAGTGTCTGATCTGTCAGAGCTATAAGACGTCTCAAGCAGGTCCTCAAGGCTAGATGGGTAAACGGAACATTGAGAGACCCTGGGCTGTTGTGGCAGCAGACGTAATGGAGCTTTCACGTAGTAAAAGTCAATACAAATACATCATAGTATTTAAGACTTGTTTATAAGGTGGATAGAACTCAAACCATTACGTACAGCGACCGATAAGTCGGTGTCGAAAGCATTCGAGGAACTCGTAGTCTTCCGTTGGGAAACACCAGATTTCCTAATAACGGATAATGGGACTGAGTTCATCAACGACATAATATCGCGAATGCTGAAGGAGTATGGCATAAAATATGTCAGAAACCCTCTTTACCGGTCACAAGCCAACCCGGTTGAGAGAACTAATAGGACGCTAAAAACGATAATTGCGACGTTTGTAGATTCGGATCATCCTGGGTGGGACACACACTTGCACGAATTTCGCCATGCAATAAACACGGCAATGCATCAAAGTACAAAAGTCTCAACAGCGTTCTTAAACTTCGGGCGTCATCCACAATCTGTGAAGAGTCTCCGCAGGAAAGTGGAAAAACCGGACTTTAAGATTTTGGACAACACCAAAGTATAAGGGAGTATAAGGAAAGCCTGAACGCTCCCTCGACTAGCAACCAAGCAGCGGAACCGGATTGGTAGGGACGCAAAGAGAGCGGGGCTCAGCCAGTCCCTGTCCAACGAGTCAGTGGGAAGGATAGGATCAAGACTTCTGTGTCGAAACCTCATGGGAAGCAGTCGCAGAAGGCGCTGCCAATCTCCCAGCTGATGTAGTACGAGACGTAGGACAGGAGGTGGTTCGTATCCTCAAGGACCGCATCCCTTCCCGTTACTGATCGAAGACAGAAGAGAACAGCGCGCGGTCGCATGTAGATTGTGCATTCTTTCAATACGTCATTCCCGAGGGAAGTAGAGTCTGGGGGGGGGGCTTTGTGACGGAAATCGTCACACAATCTATTCGCGGCAGATGAAGTATTTAAATTCATTTTAATTGTAAGTCATCGGAGCCTTTGGTATGTCAAGGTCAACCGACAACATTTGTTACTTGAACTCAAGTGTACACTTACGCGCGCAATAATACGTTGGGATGAGAGTGCGAGAGTATATGTGTGAGTTTCCCCTCTCTCATCCCTTTTTCGGCAAATTACACGATCGTCTAAGCAGTACGACCCGATCCGCCGCTCGAGGCGGATAACATAAACCGGTGCTGAGTTATCAGTGTGCGAGGCTAATAAAGGCGCGTGAGGCGCAAAAGCCATCGGCCATCGACCAGGATCATCCTCGCGAGGTGTACCGCAAGTGAATTTTAGTGTGTGATCAGGACATGATTGTGCTTGAGTGTTAACGCGGTTCGCGAGGCACTCACCGCGACATTAGGCCACCTCGCCACCACCGCAGCCGACTAATTTGTATTACCGCGCGATTCCCCCCTTCCCCAAGTGTATGATAGAGTGCGTACATTAGGAGTGTATTCGGGTACGCCGGTACTCGAATAGAGGATGTTGGGGTGCCGCCAACCGCAGGCGAGGAACTCGATCCGGTTGACCCCCGATACTTCCGCCCGCGCGAAATAATTATTGTCGCGGCACAAGGCCTGGATGGCCAACTGTTAAATAAATTAAAATAAATGATTCTTTTATTTTTATTTTAATTCAGTGTGTTTATTATTTCACCCCGCTCCCGCCGACATTCAACTAATTTAAATTAAATCGAGTCGAGGCAAGGAGGATTGCCCGAATCTTGCACACCGTGCGTCCCAGCGGACTCGTGTTCCTGACGACCCTTGCCGGCAACCTTCGCGAGATAAATAAATAATTGTGCACGCGGTATTGGGCAACGCGGCCCAATGGTTATTTTTAATTAAATAAATAAATTAATTACTACGAGTACGCAAATACCACGTCACAATGCATATCACATACTTACGTGACAGAATTTCAGAGAAGATGATAACCTCATGAACATGTGCTTATTTTTTTTAGATAAATATGAAAAATTTTATTCTACCGATCAAATAGATAAATTTATCAGTGCAGAAATACCAATCAAACGACGAATAAAAAAATCCAAAATTATTTAATATGGTTAAAAATCACATGGTTCATGGACCCTGTGGAAAACAAAATATAAATTCATCAAAAAATTTTCTAAAAAATGATCAAACCATAATTAACACTAATGACTATCCTCTATATCGCAGACGTTATGATGAAAGAATAATTAAGTTTTCTAATAATAAATATCCTGATAATTCTTTTATAATACCTTATAATTCATATTCATTACTAAAATTTAATGCTCACATTAATGTTGAAATTTGTCCTACAATTTTAAGCATTACATACTTGTTTAAAATTGTTTAAAATGATTGTGCATATGTTGGATTTAAATCAATTAATAATAAAATGTATGACATTAATGGTACAACAATAAACAATGGAAACAGTATTTCACAATATGATGAAATTCAAGGCTATGTTAATACAAGATATGTTTGCTGAATAGAAGCAATATATTGATTGTTTCATTATCCATTATATTGACGCTTCGGACGAAGAAAAGCACAACTCAGATTTTTTCATTTAAAATAACATTACAAAATCTGAATTGTGCTTTTCTTCGAATGAGATATCGAATTATGAACAATCACATAGAATATATAGATTATCAATTCACAATGAAAACGAACAAAATGTTTATTTTAAAAAAGGCAAGGAAGAAAAAATTATTAATGCCAATGTTAATACTACATCAACCGCATGGTTTGATTTAAACAAAAACGATAAATATTAATGTATCACAGATTATTTACTATCATTAATTAACACTAAAATTAAAGTCTATTATATTTGAAAAATTTAATAAATAAATAAAATCAATAAACTCGTAAAAAATTCAAATCTTTATCGTCTTTTTCTTTAATATTTCTCCAGTTTTAAAATTGTAGTCATTGTTTATAAATACTTAAATACTCATCATTATTGTTTAAAATTCTTGAAAAATTCGTAGAAAATTAATGATAATTTGGTCATTATTTATTGCACTTTTTTCAATCATATTTACTATTTGTTTATTAAAATTCATTATTTACCAATTTCAAATTTTCGCGCGCTATTTAATATTGATGGATGATGGGTGGTGGTGGCAGCAATAAAAAGCACGCCTCACTTACACTTCACTTTGATTTAATATATAATAGTAAAATAATAAGAGTACAAAGTAATATAATTGATATCTCGCGGACGCGCCGAAACGATCAACACAGATCGGTAGCTGAGTAGAGAGTGTTAGTCCTCCGACTAACACCGTGTGTCGCAACGGTATAATGAGTGGAGGGGGAACTCGACCTAAGGGCCGATCGCAATTCCATTAAATATCGATCGTTAATTGATTACATAATGATTAATATACCCTCTGTAGATAACCAGCAATATTGATTTGGCTTACGTTCAAAGAAGGAAGGAACTTATTATAATTACGACCGCAATTTGACTTTTTCGAAAATGATACTGTAAAATTGGCTAAGGATTTTGAGTCCTCTTTTACATTAATGGCATTTTTTTCCAATTTAATGTGGGTCATTTCTGATATTAGTCTTTTTCTCCAAATTTTTTCTTTGTCTAATATGTACACATTTTTAAAATCAAATGTATGATAATAATTTGTTATGTGATTATTAATAACATATTGTACGTCGGACTTTTTACTATTAGTTTCATGTTCTTTTACTCTGCATTGCAGTTGTCTTTTTGTCTCTCCTACATAACTAGTATCGCAATCATTACATTTAATTCTATAAACTACATTTGTTTCACAACGTTTATCCATTTTTTGTTTGCTTCTAACAATAATATTATTTAAGCCATTACAAATTATCGAAACTACTCTAATACCTCTCTGTTTCATAAAACCAGACACATTACCATAAAAACTTGGAATATAAGGAACACTTAAAGTTGCAAAATATCTGGTTTGTTTATTTTATTGAATATAGTTATTGTCAGCTTTATATTTTATTTTTTTTATTCTTTTCTTTATATTACACCGGCACACAAAAGAAGTGGTCTGTTCAAGCAACCAGACCTATCTATCCTTATGTATTTTGACGCGCTAAATCCGAATCCGAGGTTGGTTGTACTCAAACACCCCAGAATTTTTTTTAAATCGCGAAAAACTGTGAAAATCACTGAAAATCGTATTTAAGTGCGTGGGTTAAAGACAAAAAAATTTTTTATGAGAGTATTATACTCGATTATATAAGAAAGCTTCAAATTGAACTACAACAAGTGCTTTATTGCGGAAGTAGATAATCAAAATGAAAAGTGGGTACCACAGAAAGTTTGTCATCGATGTAACACAATGTTAACGCGATGGCAAAAAGATAAAAAACAGAAAACTTAAAATTTACAAAACCAATGAAATGGTCCGCTCCAACAAGCCAAAAAGACTGCTACATCTATATGACTAATACTACTGGTTTTATTATGACTACTAAATTTAGAATTGTGTATGCAGACGTTTCTTCAGTGAAAAAGCCTGAAAAAAAAGTAGTCGATGATGAAAGTGGGACATCCGAATACATGGATGTAGACACTTCAGGGGTAGCAGTGGAAATGGAAGTTGATGCATTGTCTGCGGAAGAAACTTCCGAGAGTGAAGAAAGCTCCGAAGATGAATATTTCCCACATATAGAAAGAAAAGGTCCTCAAACCTTCAATCAAAAGGAGTTGAGTGATCTTATTCGGGATTTAGGACTGTCTAAAGATGGAGCCGAATATCTAGCCTCGGTACTCAAAAAGAAAAATCTGTTGTCTAAAGAAACAACAGCTTCTTTCTATCGAGATAAAGAACAAGGATTTCGAAAATATTTCATAAAGGACACAAAAAATTCTTTAGTACACTATATAGATGTGAAGGGGTTAGTAAATGAACTAAAAACGAACACTTATAAAGACGAGGACTGGAGACTTTTCATTGAATCATAAAAACGAAGTCTTAAAGCTGTTTTACTTCACAACGGAAACAAGTTTGCATCTATTCCCATAACTCACTCAACTAAACTGAAGGAAACTTATGAAAATTTGAGAATAGTATTGCAAAAAATAAAGTACTCGGAACACAAATGGAAAGTTTGTGGCGATCTTAAAATTGCGATCTTAATATTAGGAGAAGAATTAGGTTTTACTAAAAATCCCTGCTTTTTGTGTTTGTAGGATAGCAGGGACAGGCAGAATCACTATGTTCAAAAAATATGGTTGACTAGAACAGATTTTGAATCAGGATCGCAGAACATTATACGTCCACCATTGATTGACCCATCAAAGTATCTCCTTCCTCCACTTCATATCAAAATTGGTCTAGTAAAACAGTTTGTTAAAGCTCTGAATAAAGATGTCGATTGTTTTTTAAGTATTTAGGAGAAAAGTTTCCCGCAATAAGCGATGCTAAATTGAAAGAAGGTATTTTTGATGGTCCTCAAATTCGTACTCTATTTGAAGACAAAAATTTCAACACAAAAATGACTGCCATTGAGAAAGCTGCATGTCAAAGTTTCAAATCTGTATGTGAGAACTTCTTAGGGAATAAAAAGAGTGAGAACTATGTGGAACTTGTCGAAGAAATGTTGAAAAATTTCAAAAATTTAGATTGCTTGATGAACTACAAAATGCATTTCTTACATTCTCATCTCGACTACTTCCCTTATAATCTTGGAGACTTCAGTGAAGAACAAGGAGAACGATTTCATTAAGATATAAGTGTAATGGAGACACGCTACCAAGGAAAATGGGATGTCAACATGATATCAGACTTTTGCTGGATGCTGAAAAGAGACACTTTGAGTAACAGAAAAAAAGAAAAAGAAATCCCTTACATAGGTCATTTGAAGAAAAAAGAGTTCGTTATAAGAGGAAAGGGAGTAGAGCAAACAGAGTTAACGTTATAAATATAAAAAAAAGAAAAAAAAAACAAAAATCATGATTCTTGAATGACACTTACGTTTTTTCCTTTCTCACCATATAATGTTACATTTTAAGCGATTTTACAAGATTTTTTGACATGTTTTCTAGGTTGAGAGGATATAAAAGTCAACTTTTCACCAGATCTCACGTAGACGCCTAAAATTCACGTGAATCATACATGATACATTCACAAAAAAATGTATTGCAACAAAATTATACTCTTAAATGCCAATTTTCATGATTTTCGTAGTTTTTCTCGATTTTGTATAGGTTTTCACCATTTTTTCACACTTTCAAGGTCGTACAGGTACAATAAACCCTGAATTCAAATTCAGCACATCAAAATATATAAAAATCGTGTATAATACTCTCATAAAAAATTTTTTTGTCTTTAACCCACGCACTTAAATACGATTTTCAGTGATTTTTCACAGTTTTTCGCGATTTAAAAAATTTTTGGAGTTTTTTGTGTAAAATCAACCTCGGTTTCGTCTTTAGCGCGTCAAAATACATAAGGATATATAGGTCTGGTTGCTTGAACATACCACTTTTTTTTGTGTGCCGGTGTTATGATTAAAAAATTTAATCGGATACTCATTATTTAATAAAAATTCTTTAACTACTTTAATGTTGGTTTAATGTTGGTTCTTAGCAGCTCTTACTCCAGGCAAAAATTTGTGCATAGATGAAAGCCTAGTATTATGGAAAGGTAGGCTTCAATATAATAATAATAATTTGTGGATGACAATCAGGTGACAAGATAAGCGTAGTGTTTGCATGCTTACAACTGTGCACGAACCTGAGTTCTGTACCACTGGCAAAAAACACTAACAAACCAATGAGAATATTATAAAACCACGATGCATCCATGAATATAACCAAAATATGGGTGGTGTCGATAATGTAGATAGACAATTGTCTATAACCGAAACAGTTAGAAAAACAATGAAATGGTATCGCAAGTTATTTTTCCATCTTATTGATCTAAAATTATCTAATGCTCATTCTTTATATCAAATGAAAAATGAACGACCAATGCCCTTTCCTTCATTCCGAATATCGGTTGTTAGATCACTATTGAAATTGGATAATACTAATGATAGCATTTCTCGTCTTGTTAGCCCTCCTACTCGATTAATTGGTCGTCACTTTCCATGGTTTGCTACAAGTCGAAGGTGTCACTTCAAGGGGACTCACGGAAATGAAGCACCCCAACGTAAGAGGCAAGAGGACTCACGGAAATAAAGCACCTTAACATGAGAGGCAAGGGGACTTACGAAAATCAAGCACCAGAAAGGGATCAAATTTTCACCACATCCACGCTGTTGATTCTGGATCATGCTAAGAGCGAAAACTAATATATTTTTTCATAATACCTCAGTGATAAAAGTGCATGTAATGCATATCATTTTTGGACTAAAATACTACAAGTAATGAAGTTGACCTTGAAATAAAATTTTCAAGGTCAAGTATGTCTCCTGAAAATTGTTAGATATTTTTTTCGTATTCAGCGCATCGAAATACGTCTAAAAGCACTCCTAACTCGCCAAATTAAATTTTTAACATTGGACTTTACGTTCCAGACAGGACTGGTCGATATATCGACCATCAATATTGTCAGGCACTCCACGTGACATATGTTTTCATTTTATGCACAAATATTGTGAAAAGAAAAGTCAAATTTCAACATCAAAATCCCCGTCCTTAATAGGTTAACACATGCTAACTGCCAAAATATTGTTCTGTGCTTATTAAATCTAATATTCAAATTCAGCCTTAGAATATTTATATACTATATATTTAAGACAGTTCGAAGCCTGTAAATACCGAGGAAAAATAAGATTATTTTTAGTAGTAATATAAGTAAAATAAATTATTACTTCCTATAAACGTTATCGTTATGTTTACACTTACTGAAGATCAAGTGGAGGTGGTTAGGATATTACACTTATAAATATTAAATATTATTTAATAAATATTAAAACTAAAGATCTTAAAACACTTAAAGACCATCATACTCATCCCTCAGTCAGTTTTAACATTCAGCATATAAAAACTATGAAATACTACAAATATTTGCTTGAACTTTCAAGGTAATTTTGCCGTAATTTCTAAAATTGACGTCAACATCAAAAAATTAAAAATAAATTTAGTGGATACGGACACTTAAAAGTATTTAATAAAACGATTTTGAATTTTACATACAACATTCATCATTCAACACACTAATTCAGATTCTATACAATTCTGTTTCTAAAGTAACGCAATTTTAGTTTCAAATCGCACACTGAAGGGGAAGCCATACCTGAATTAAATCCTACTATGCCGACACCTGTATATTACACGCACTATTTCTCCTATTACTATTATTTAATACAATGACAACCTATAAACGAAGTGGAGGTATATTTGTAATACATATATTAAATAAATTATGAGTACAAAAGTTTAATTTGCGTTAAAATGTGCTTGTAATTTGAAAAATACGATCTCAAACATAACCTCTCTTAGTTAACAGGCAACAACGATTTAATTGAATTTTGTAGAAACTGGATAGAATTCTAACAAATACAGTGCAGACGAATAATTTCACGATATTGGTAAATGTTGGTACACTAAAAAAAACAGTCAAAAGTGCACGACGAAGAAATAAATAGAAAAATACGATTGGTACAAAGACGTTGGGAAGCTGGTACTACTTATTTACGATAAATATAAATACAGATTGCAATTACAAGCATCGAAAAACGAAGTAGAGGCCATATTTTACATTATCTAAGATTCATTTTTCAGTAAAAACTAGAAGGATAAATAATCACATATATGTAAATATGCAGTATGTTTTGGTAAGGTCTGGATTCAAAGTAATCGTTCACTAACTGACACTAGGTGAGTGTATCCCATGTGCCAATCCGTGTACGTATTTCCTAGCAGAGTCTATCGTTTGCTCGCATATGTACAAGTCGCCAACATTACGTATCTCGTAAGGCACTTGGGCTTCCTACTTTAAATGTATTTAAATACATTGCGTTAAACGATCTACAATACCAACCAATACAGTACAGTGGAATGTATAGATTAATTATTATACTTATGAAATTTAAAATGTACCTTTTATTTAACAAGAATATAAAATGACGTAATACAATAATTTTCGACAATTATTGGTTAAAGATGAACAAGTAACATAATTAAAATAAATATGAATATATAATTAACAATTCAAAATACGTATCTAAAAGTGTATATTATTCTACAAAATGTAGAAAGCAACATCTAAAATCTAAAACCTAATTAAATACATGTATAAACTATGTATAAAAATCTGAGAATTTTAAGATTTCCCTACACGAAATATTCATAAAACCATTATTTATATATGTATAGGCAATTCTTGTGGTCTAATTTTTTAATTACCAAACATGGTAATTTGTACATTATTTTTCTTAACTGTTAACCTTTTATAACTCAAAATTGACTAATTCAATAAAAATACATAAAAGTCCTTTTTTCTGGAAATTACATGAAGTTTAAAAAAAATGACTAAGATCATTGAGTGTACGATAAATATGCAACATAAAGAAATAATTAAAATTGTAAATAAGTGGTTTTGCTCCGAGCTTGTTAGAAGATATGTGCACAGCTCGACTTGACGAGCACACGCACTTCCTACACTCGGTAAACGGACAGCAATGACCTACAGCTATTTATCTGGGTATATAAAATTAATAATCGGTTTATTAAAAAACTTGTGATGCTGGTTTATAATTCCATAATAAATAACAAAAAAAAATCATTTAAATAAAATTACTTCCGGATCCCAACATCATCGAAAGAGAAAAACAATAACATTAATTTATTCGTCCTGATCACCCGGTGGACTCACCCAGAGGAAGTTCCGTTGAATAAAATAAATAGTTCCGGATGTCTATTACCGCGATAACGAATATTAATAACCTTAACAAAATTTAGATATATAAAATTATATTACGGGATCTAATAATAGATCCCGTGGCACCACTAACCACGAGAGAGAGAACGTTAATTTAAAATTAATCGAACAAACAATTTAATTTGTTAAGAAAACGCGCACTGAATTTATTATTGTTGTCCCCACTAATAAATCAATTATTATATTAATAATTAAAAATAACTCACCAATGCGATGTAATAAAATCAATAATAATCAATAAAATAATATTATTATCCAATAATACTCCTTTTGGATAGATATATATATAGATATATGTATATTTCTAAATAATTATCCCTCCTTATTTGCAATTATCCTCCTTAATTAGGTGAATATGAATTAAAATCTTACTTAATAAAAGAGAAAATGCTAAATGCTGTAATAATAATATTCTGCGATTATTCTGTATAATCTGAAATATACTACTGGTTTTCCGACCGATAGTATCAGGAAAGAACAACACTGTATTTTGCGATCGATAGGATCAGAATGGCGAGGATCCGTTTTCCGAGCCACGCCAAACTTCTTCCCCGATTTTCTATCTCCCTCAATCTCCTAATATCCCTATCTGTTCTCTCTCTCTCGTTACCTGCGAGGGATACGGCAATATTATACTTCTCCAACCCTTCCGTATCCGTCACAGGTGTAATAAAGCTACCCGTATTTACCCTACTATAGATAAAAATGACAACTAATTTGCATACGTTATCATTGTCCCAACTAGTATTTCGACTTTCCGTATTTAAGGTAATTACAGTCATATAACGTAATATGCTGTTATGTTTACCCATACGGAAGTCTTATCTCTAATAATATCATCTATTGATTGGTTCAATAGATCACTAAATTATTCTCTAGTTAACAGCGCGAAATTCGAATATCAATTTATCTCCTTACTATTCAACACACGTGTTCCCCCACTATCCGCGTTCCGAATTCCCTAGACTATATGCGCGCGATCCCCGTATCGATAGGAGCGCGGACCGCGTGTTCAGTGTGCGCGCGCTTGAATCTAGATCGATTCAAGATGTCGACAACTGAACGCGGATCGGCACGTAAACAACGTGCCTCGCGAACGTTTCCCCGGGTGTACGTGATCCCCACCGTCGGGAATAGTACTCGGGTACTACCGCGGAGTGGTGCGCGCACGTGCACGCACTAGCAACGACTCTCCAGGCGACGCCCAGTGATGTTGCTACATCACAAACTTTAATTTTTCATAGATTTTAAAACATTTAAGAGTGATTTATATTTATACAAATGCGTAATCATATATAAATTGTGACAAGGTAGTTTGTACCTGTGATTGCGTAAAGCGACCGAGTTTCAATCTAAACTACTCTACCTACCCTCACAATACTCAGCACATAGTTTACCTACATTAAAACATACCTAAACGCATCCCAGCCATCCCATGAAACCAACACTAACCCCACTAGCACACAAGCAGCACAGTAACATGATGACTGATATATGATGAACCTGGTCTCACATCGTAGCTCTGTAGGAAGGTACATCAATGATCAGGAGAGGCATCTCATAACATTGTAATCCCTCCAGGAGACGTACCAGGAATCAGTAGAATTATCTAACAGCAAATCTTCAGCAACAACGAATACCAATATGGAACTCCCAGCAGCACTGAACAACAGCATAGAATATTTCCCAACAGCTGTAATAATTAGTTAATTAGACGTTGTCTTAATTAGAAGGACACAAGGAAGCATGTAGCTGTATAAACGTACTGGCAGTTACATGTAAGGAAAGGATTGGCAGGTGGGATTATGGTGATCATAGCATTACCATAAGCCTTGTATACTACATATTATAATACATTAAATACTCCCTCAAGAGTTAGTTATTACCTTTAGAAGCAGCATGTAATCCTCGCATCTCTTTATCTCTCATTCTCTCTCTTTATCTATCTCATTCTCTCCCTCTCAAACTCATACCTATTCTCTATCTCTCTCCCTCACACTCCCTCATTCTTACTCACTCTCGCCCTCTCACAGTCCCTCATTATTACTCACTCTCACTCTCGCTCTCTATCTCCCATTCACTCTTTCTTACTCTCTCTCTTTCCCTCTATCTTTTATTCACTATCTCTTATTCTCTCTCTTTCTCTATATCTTTCTTTCACCCTCTATTATTCTCTGTCTTTCATTCTCTCTCTTTCTCTCTATCATTCAATCTCTATCTTTCATTTTCTCTCTCTTATTCTCTCTCTTAATCTCTCTCTCTCTCTCTTTCTCTCTATCTTTCATTCTCTCTCTCTTATTCTCTCTCTCCCTCTCTCTCTCTCCATCTATCATTCTCTCTCTATCTCTCCTTCCATCTATCATTCTCTCTCTATCTCTCCTTCCATCTATCATTCTATCTCTCTCTCTCTCTCTCTCTATCTCTTTATCTCTCATTCTCTCTCTTTATCTTACTCGCACCCACTCTCCCACTCTATCACTTTCTCTCTCATTTTCGCTCTCGCTCTCTATCTCCCATTCACTCTTTCTTATTCTCTCTCTCTTTCTCTCTATGTTTCATTCACTCGCTCGTATTCTCTCTCTTTCTCTCTTTATTCTCTCTCATTCTCTCTTTATTCTCTCTCTTTCTCTGTATCTTTCATTCTCTCTCTTATTCTCTCTCTCTTTCTCTCTACCTTACCATCTCTATCTTTCATTCTCTCTCTCTTGTTCTCTCTCACATTCTCTCTCTCTCTTATTCTTTCTCTCTTTCTCGATAACTTCATTCTCTCTCTCTTATTCTCTCTTTCTTTCTCTCTATCTTTTATTCTCACTCTCTCTCTCTCTCTCTATCTCTCTAATTCTCTCTCTGCCTTTCTCTCTATCTTTCATTCTCTCTCTATCTCTCTATCTCTCTCTAATTCTCTCTCTCTTTCTCTCTATCTTTCATTCTCTCTCTCTCTCTCTCTCTCTCTGTCTGGTCATAACATTATTCATGCCACGATACGTTATACAAATTTTTCACAAATTCACAACAATATGGATGCTTTTACTTTCCGTGATTTTAAAAATATTTCTAGCAATGATCTCCAAAACTTACTGTCCCAGTGTGATTGGTCACCATTTCATGTAGCTGAGATTAAATTTGAGCGTGCACTGGGATGCCTCTGCGATAATATATCAGCGGTCATGGATGTAATTGCTCCTCTCAAAACCATCATACCAAAAAAGTCCAGGCCGCCTTATGTAGACGCGGAGCTATCTCAGTTGCAACGCAAGCGTAACGCACTATACAGACGTTACACACGTACACGGGACCCAAAAATACTTGACGAGTTTTTTCATATTAGGAGACTCACAGACGAAAGAACTGAGACTATTAAAACGGAGTATTTTCAAAATCGTATATCTCAGGCTCTCGACAAAGACAAAGACAATGTTTGGAAAGAGTTGCGAAATTTGGGTTTCCTTCCTAAGCAGGTGGTTGACTTAAATGGTTTTGCACTTGAGGACCTGAATGGGCAGTTTGCTGGTGTGTCGGTCTCCCCTCTGGAGGATGATGCGAGCCGCCATGTTATTATTCATCAGGCTACTGATGAAGGGTTTTCTTTTAAAGCAATCAACATAAGTGATGTTATTTTGGCAATTTCGCATTTCTCCTCTCAAGCTTGTGGAGCAGATGGCATACCGCAGAGTGTTATAGTCAGGTCCTTACCTGTTATTGGTAATTTTCTGGTCACAATATTTAACTCCTCTTTTTCGACAGGCATTTTCCCAGACCTATGGCAGAAGGCTCATATTATCCCCTTGAAAAAGTGCAAAATACCATCATCGCCTTCTGATTTCAGACCAATTGCACTATTATCTTTCTTATCTAAGGTTCTGGAAAAGATTACCTTGAATCAGTTACAGGAGTTCCTACAGTCACGCTCGCTTATGGACCCAATGCAAACGGGTTTCAGACAATACCACTCGACGGAAACTGCATTGCTTAAGTTGACGGAGGACATTCGTGCAGGCATAGACAAAAAGCTTGTAACAATGCTCTTGCTGTTCGACTTTAGCAAGGCGTTTGACGCAATATCTCCTACCCGCTTACTTGACCGCTTAAGACAAATGGGGTTCTCTAGGTCAACCTTATTGTGGCTAAATTCTTATTTTTCTTCTCGTAGGCAGGCTGTTGTTTTATCGGGCAGTACCTCCTCTTGGATAGCAACAAACCTTGGAGGGCCTCAGGGGTCAGTCCTGGGACCCCTACTCTTCTGCCTATACATTAACGACTTACGAGACGTACTTATTCCAGCAGGCGTCCAGCATGTTTTGTATGCAGATGATCTGCAGATTTACTTGCAAGTTCCATACTCTGATCTGGGTGGGGGAATGGCGGGGCTTCGGAGAGCCGCCATAGCAGTGCAAGATTGGGCTGTGCACGCCTCACTGAAGCTCAATGCCTCAAAGACCCAAGCTATTTTATTTGGATGTCGAAAATTCTGCTCTGACTTTTATAATGATGATCATGGTATTGAGCTGAGTGATGGGGTGTACATCCCGTTTGTACAGAGGGTCCTGAGTCTTGGTGTGGTTCTGGACTCGCAGCTGTCTTGGAAGCTGCACGTGGATAACATCACAAAAAAGTAAATAGAGTCCTCTATAGTCTGCGATTTTTCAGCAGATACACTACTCAGGTTCTCAGAAAGTGGCTTGCTGAGGCGCTGTTGTTTCCCCACACAGACTATTGTTCAGTGGTTATGCTGGATGCTTCGCAGGAGACCCGTGACCGCCTACAGATCTTACAAAATACATTTGTGCGTTACGTTTGTGGTGTTAGGAGGGATGATCACGTGACGCCCCACAGATATTCTTTGGGATGGCTGCGCACAGATTCTAGGAGACAATATTTTATGGCGGTACTTATGTACAAAATTGTGCGTATGCGTGTTCCGGCGTACCTGGAAAGTCTCTTTTCTAGGTGTGGTCCCAGGAATTCTGGAAGGGGGGTCACAAGGGAACTCGCGCCTCGCATGATGCGCACGGAGACTGGTAAACGCTCTCTCCAGGTTCAAGGTGCGCATCTGTGGAACTCCCTACCGACGGAAATTCGTGGTCTACCATCGCTAAAAGGTTTCAAGGCCGCGACGCGGAGACACCTCTTGGCACTTGATTAGTTTATATATTTATTTATTTATTTATTATATTATGTGTAGAATCATTGTATGTATTGTCCCATATACAACTTAATGTGCGAGAATGTATTTATTATGGTATGACTGGTGATGAATCAATGATATTTGTATGATTGATTTTGTACAGTCCTTCTTTATTTATGTAATTTTATAATTAGGACTGATAGATGTAACCGACCGTTGTTTTATTTGTATTTATTTTATACTTCTGACTTACTGTGATATTCACCGTATACGTATTATTAGTTGGCTGTGATATTGTTACCTTAATGTTATATATTTGACTGTGATATCACTTGCGCCTGATGACTTGTATTTATTCAGATTTTATTTATATTTAATTACATTGTAATTATTATTTTTTGTACTGTACAAATAAACTTATATCTATCTATCTATCTATCTCTATCTCTCTTCCTCCCTCTCTCCCTCTCTCTCTCCCTCTCTTGATCTCTCATTCTCTCTCTCTCTCTCTCTCTCTCTCTACCTCTCTCTCTGCCGGTAAGTGACCAGACACGTACAAAGAAGCTCTTGATTTTCTACTTTCGTACAGTGGACTTACCATCTTTGTGTGAGTTTTTTTATTTTGTAGACGTTCGGATCTCCCGCAGGCTCCAAGCTAACGGAGCATTACTGCTCGGCTTAATTTATTTAAGTCAGGGGGAACCTCTAAAATTTTTGTAATCAATTTGAGGTTAGCTGACCATACTTCAAGAGAGAGACGCTGGCCTTGAACTTTTCACTGCTCCACCAATCAGAGTTCTTCAATGAATCGGACTTATCAGTTAGTTGGTACCACCTGCTTACTATCTTTGTTTTTCGTGGAGATTAGATTGGCATCACCTGCTTATCACCCTAAGGATTACCAACTTTACTCCACTTGATCTTGGTGTACCAACCTAAATATTTTGAAGCAAGAGTCTTTTGGTCTATTGCCGGTAAGAGGATTACCTACTTTACCAGCAGTCGCTCATCGGTAATAGCGCGAAAATTCAAAAAAATTTTTCTTTTTTACTATTTCTTTTTTTTTTTTTTTGGATTTGCACCTACTATTATTACTATTATAAATTTTATCGGCGTTGCCTTCAGTACTTATTAGCAAGTTATAATTTTTATGTATATACACCACTAAGCGCCGTTTTTAGTATAGTATTGTGCGATAACTTGATTTTAGTTCAATGTATGCGTTTTGTGCGATTTGACTATATATATACCACTAAGCGCCGTTTTTAGTATTGTATTGTGCGATTACTTGATTTTAGTACAATTTATGCGTTTTGTTTGTATTATTTGATTTTAGTACAATTTATGCGTACAATTTATGCGTTTTGTGCGATTTGACTTAATGACGCAATATTTAATATTTCTTGGCTTCACTCACATCTCTATTAATTTTTTATTTTTAGAATCGCTTAATTAATTGTCTATTAACTGTCTATTAATTGATTATTTAATTTTTGTTTTTAAGTTCGTTGTTGTTTAAGATCGTATTATTAAGCGTCGCTTTCAGTATTTATTAGTGCGATAATTCGATTTAGTTTATGTTTGCGATTTAATTAATGTATAATGACGCGTTCTACTTGTATAGTTTGTAATACAGTCGTTAGCCGTAAGGACTCAGATCTTTTAATTTGTACAAATTGCGGCAGCCTTTCGCACATTAATTGCATTAACGATTCGGTCGATTTGGCTGCACCTTATAAATGCTGCCCGCGTACTGCTCCACCAATTTTAAATGGGCAACCTACTCAAACGCCAGGCATGTCTGAGGACCCAATTCTATCGACACAATGCGTTAATCAGGGAGACGAGAACACTTTTATGAACTGCTCGGGTTTCTTTTCCGACCCTCCAGTTACTGACAACCCAATTTCAGTTACTGCATCGTATACTAGCACTAAGCGCGTACTCTCTCCCCAATCGCAAGAAACAAGTCAACCTGCTAAAGTTGCGCGTTCCACTATAGTTACAGCTGACTTGACTGCCGCCTTGGCACCTATTCTGAACGCTCAAACGTCAGAACTACGTAGCTTAATCGAGTTGACCGCTAGATCACAGCTCGATGCAATAAATGATTTAAAGCAGGGCCTTGATTCCGTGAAAAAGACGCTTGAAAGCCATGGTACTGAAATCAACAAATTAAAAAATAGAATTGATGGCTTGGAGGCTTCTGGCTCTCAGTCCTCCTCAATTGATTCGACTAAAGTTATTTCGCTTCAGGAAAACATTTCTAAAATTGAGGCTCGAGCAAACCTTGTCGATGAATGCGAGGTACTTGTATCTGGTGTACCGTCTGATCTTAACATTAACAATCGTACCCTAGCGGAGAATATTTTAACAGTCCTTCAACTCTCTCATTTAATACCGCATATTCTGGACACGCGTGGATGGGTTTCTAAAAACCGTAGTCAGGCACCAACTAGATTCAGAGGGTTCGTCATAAAATTTTTTCAAGCCAGTGCTCGTGATTCTCTTGTAAGAAAGACTCACCTACTCTCGAATCTAGATTCAAATAAGATCTTTGGAAGCGGTGGTAATTCTAAAATTTTTATTCGGGCTTTATGGCCAAAGCCGGTATTTGAGCTGTACTCGAGGGCAATTCGGGTCTGCAAAGGTTTAAATTACTTGCGCCCGTTTGTACGCAATATGAGAGTCTATGTAAGACGTTCATTATCCGAATCTTTCATAGCAGTTGACAATATCCAAGCTTTGTCTAATTTAACCCCTCTCCAACAGGGCTCACCGCCCCAGTCTCATCCTCTTAGCTCGGATGCGACGCAACGTAATCAGATTCGTAACCATTCGATTAATAAACCTCAAACTTGACTGTTCAGTAGTAACAGTTTCATCACCATCGCGCATATTAATGTAAATCGTCTTTGTACGCACTTCAATGAAATAGAAGTCTTATTATCGGACAGAAACTTTGATTTTTTAGCACTCAGCAAAACATTTTTGACTTCAGAAATAGCTGACAGTATTTTAACTATCGATGGTTATACCTTTTACAGACTTGACCGAGTAGGTAAGCAAGGAGGTGGTGTCAGAGTTTATGTAAAAAACTGCTTTCCTGTATCTATTATTAACCATTCTGATCAGCTCTACGATAACACTCCTGAATTTCTCATCCTGGAGGTGTTGATTTCCAATTCAAAATGCCTGTTTGCATCAGTTTACCGTCGACCAACCGCAGCATTTCCTATTAGATTTTTTGAAATAATCTCATTGTTATGCACTTCTTATGATAATGTCATTATTACCGGTGACTTTAATATTAACTTGTGCATCGACTCATCGGCATCACTCTTCCTCAGAAATAATGTTGCTGATAACGTCTTAAATATTGTTCCATCGGAACCGACGCATCATGCTATTTTTAGAGACTCTTTCTCGCATACTTGGTTAGACCTTTTCATAGTAAGTGACCTCGATTCGGTACTTCATTACTGCAAATCTAATGCTCCTTTCATAGCGGGTCATGATCTCATTGAAATAAGTTATAGATATGCCTGTGATCGTCCTCAAATTCGACCTTCATTCAAGCGACACCTAGCCTCGATAAATACTGTGAGTCTGTGCAGCGATTTAAACGACAGCCTGTCCAGTTTCTTAAGCTTCGATCAGCCATTTCTGCATACTGGAGCAAACACAATCCTCCAGTACAGCGATTTTAATTATCTTGCTGACACAGACCTTGGTTTGGTTACGCCAAATATTGAGGCAGTCGAAACTTTTACATCTAAAGTTCTCTACGTATTTGATAGGCTCTCGCCGTTACGGCCATGTACATCCCGCCCGAGGCGTAAACCTTGGGTTGACAACGCACTCCGTGACTTAATGAGGGAGAGAAATCGTGTCTACAAGCGAGCCAAAACAAACCCAGCGCTCATGATCCAATTTAAAACTCTCCGCGCGGTATGCAAAAACAAATTGGACACAGCTAAAAATAAATTTTTTGCAGCTAAAATAGCGTCATCGAATTCACTATCTGACAAATGGTCACAAATTCGTCACCTAGGCTTTAAGAAACAAATCTTGCCGGATCCAACTTTGTGCTTTAGCCTTGATTTGTTGAACGAGCACTACGCGGTGGTGTCGAACGCCTCGCCGGAAGTCACACCCAGTGGGTTACTTGGTATTCTTTCTGAGGTCGCCCCACACTTTGATTATCCGTCTTTTAGCCTTAAGCCACCATCACCTGATAGTATTGATAAAGCGATTCACCTCTCCAGATCAAAAGCTATAGGGCACGATCAAATTTCAATTTCCATGCTACAGTTGGCAGCTCCTGTCTTCGTCGGTCCGTTGAGCAAGCTCTTTAGATTGTCGATAGAAAGTGCTGTTTTTCCTGGCCCCTGGAAACAATCACTCCTTTTACCGCTAGCTAAAACCAAAACTTTAACGTCACCATCTGATACTCGACCCATTGCAAGACTATGTGAGATTTCGAAGATTCTGGAGAGATGCGTCCACCAACAACTGCATCAATTTCTTACATTAAATAACATTATTGATCCCTTTCAGGCAGGTTTTCGGCCCGGTCATAGTACATAGACAGCCCTTATTCGGCTTACAGATGACATTAAGTACGCGATCGAAAAACGCATGATCACCATCCTCATTCAGTTTGACTTCTCTAAGGCGTTTGACACTGTTCCTCACGACCAGCTTCTTCGCAAACTCAAGTTTATAAACTGTGATGATAACACCATCAAATGGTTCGCCTCTTACCTCCAAAATAGAAAGCAGGCGATTTCGACAGGTGTAGGAGCGAGTACAGATTGGAAATCGGTCAGTTCTGGTGTCCCACAGGGTAGTGTGCTCGGTCCTCTTCCCTTTCTGGTATTTATAAACGACATTTCGAAGAATCTGAGGCACACTCGTCATCTAATTTTTGCTGACGATACACAAATCTACCTCTCCTTCTCACCTGGCAAACATCATGAGAGACTCGCCCGTTTTCGTTCTGCGCTCGAGCTGTTGAATAATGATGTCGCGGTGGTTTCACGGTGGGCCTCTTCAAACGGTTTTTACCTTAATGCTCAAAAAACTAAGGCGATGATTTTCGGGAGTCAGGCATACCTCGATACCTTTGATTTGCAAAGCTTGCCCTGCATAGTTGTCGATGGTACATTCATTCCTTATGAAAATAAGGTCAAAAGCCTGGGCATCATTTTGAACCCGCTTTTAAGTTGGAGTGAACATATCGTTGCGGTTAGGCAAAGGGTTTTTTTGGGTCTGCGCTCGCTTAGGCAATTCAGAAATGCTTTAACAAGAGAGGTTAGATCTTTGTTGGTGCGGGCGCTCATTTTTCCTCATTTCGATTATGCAGCTGCAGTTTACATCTCCCTTAATAGGGATCAGAATCTCCGCTTACAACGAGCCCAGAATGCGTGCGTGCGGTTTGTTCATGGCAGTATTGGCTGGCGTGATCATGTAACACCTTTTAGAAGGGAACTGGGGTGGATGTCCGTCGCGCGGCGCCGCGAATTTCTGGCGGGTGTGGTGACCTTTAAAGTGTTGAGCTCAGGTGTACCGTCATATCTATATGATACTTTTAAACTTGTAAATTCTTGCACTGGGCTTCGACAATCGTCACGTCTACCTGCCAAGCCTTTGGTAATTGCGCCCTTTAGGACAGAAACCTGGAGGAGCGCATTTGTCACCTATACATCCTACTTGCTGAACGCGATAACTCCACCATTGCCCGATTTAAATATAAATAACTTAAACAGCTTTAAAAAATTACTAAGAGAATGGCTTTTCGACTGTGATGATACGTACAATTTATTCTGAGTTCATCTCACAAACTGCATGATGTGTTATTTCTTATTTCTTAATTTAATTCCTGATTATATTGTACAAATTTCTTTAGTTATTAATAGTTTAATCTCGTAAACCTGAGCGTCAACAAATAAACAAACAAAAAATTAATTTATGTTTTCTTGCGACTGCGTATAAATATGTATATGTATATAATGTTTGTATAATTAGCGATTATTTTCTAAATAATTTTGTAATCTTTGAACCTTTTGGGGTTATACCCCCAGGTTAATAAATTATCTATCTATCTATCTATCTATCTATCTACCTTTCCACCTATCATTCTCTCTCTTTATCTCTCTATCTCTCTATCTTATTCTCTGTTTCTCTCGCTTTATATCACATTCCCTCTCTTTATCTATCTCATTCTCTCTCACTCAATCTCGTACCTATTCTCTATCTCTCTCCCTCACTCTCTCCCTGTCTCCCTAACTCTCCCTCTCTCTCCCTCACACTCCATCATTCTTACTCACTCTCGCCCTCTTACAGTCCCTCATTATTACTCACTCTCACTCTCGCAATCCCTCGCTGTCCCTCAATCTTACTCGCTCCCACTCTCTCACTCTATCACTCCCTCTCTCATTCTCGCTCTCGCTCTTTATCTCCCATTCACTCTTTCTTACTCTCTCTCTTTCTCTCTATCTTTTATTCACTATCTCTTCTTCTATCTATTTCTTTCTATCTTTCTTCCACCCTCTCTTATTCTCTCTCTTTCATTATCTCTCTTATTCTCTCTCTATCTCTCCTTTCATCTATCATTCTCTCTCTCTATCACTCTTACTTATTCTCTCTCTTTATCTATCTCATTCTCCCCCTCTTAATCTCTTACCCATTCTCTATCTCCCTCCCTCTCTCTCCCTCTCTCTCCCTCACACTCCATCATTCTTACTCACTCTCGCCCTCTTACAGTCCCTCATTATTACTCACTCTCACTCTCGCAATCCCTCGCTGTCCCTCAATCTTACTCGCTCCCACTCTCTCACTCTATCACTCCCTCTCTCATTCTCGCTCTCGCTCTTTATCTCCCATTCACTCTTTCTTACTCTCTCTCTTTCTCTCTATCTTTTATTCACTATCTCTTCTTCTATCTATTTCTTTCTATCTTTCTTCCACCCTCTCTTATTCTCTCTTTCATTATCTCTCTTATTCTCTCTCTATCTCTCCTTTCATCTATCATTCCTCTCTCTATCACTCTTACTTATTCTCTCTCTTTATCTATCTCATTCTCCCCCTCTTAATCTCTTACCCATTCTCTATCTCCCTCCCTCACTCTCCCTCTCTCTCCCTCACACTCCCTCATTCTTACTCATTTTCTCCCTCTCACAGTTCCTCATTATTACTCACTCTCACTCTAGCACTCCCTCGCTCTCCCTCAATCTTACTCGCTCCCACTCTCGCACTCTATCACTCTCTCTCTCATTCTCGCTCTCGCTCTCTATCTCCCATTCACTCTTTCTTATTCTCTCTCTCTCTTTCTCTCTATCTATCAGTCACTCTCTCTTATTCTCTCACTTTCTATCTTCCATTCACTCTCTTATCCTCTTTCTCTTTCTCTCTATCTTTCATTCTCTCCCTCTTTCTCTCTATCTTTCATTCTCTCCCTCTTTCTATCTCTCCCTCTCTCTCACTCTCTCCTTCTCCCTCTCCCTTTCCACCTATCATTCTCTCTCTATCTCTACTTCCATCTATCATTCTCCCTCTCTATCTCTCAATCTCTCTATCTTAATCTCTCTTTCTCTCTCTCTTTATATCTCATTCTCTCTCTTTATCTATCTCATTCTCTCTCTCTCTCTCTCTCTCTCTATCTCTTTATCTCTCATTCTCTCTCTCTCTCTATCTCTTTATCTATCTCATTCTCTCTCTCTCTATCTCTTTAACTCTCATTCTCTCTCTTTATCTTACTCGCTCCCACTCTCGCACTCTATCACTCTCTCTCTCATTCTCGCTCTCGCTCTTTATCTCCCATTCACTCTATCTTATTCTCTCTCTCTCTTTCTCTCTATTTTTAATTCACACTCTCTTATTCTCTCTTTTTCTCTCTATCTTTCATTCTCTCTCTCTTATTCTCTCTATCTTATATTCTCTATCTTCCATTCTCTCTCTTTCTCTCTATCTTATTCTTTCTCTCACTTTCTCTCTCTCTCTCTCTCTTTATCTCTCATTCTCTCTCTTTATCTATCTCATTCTGTCTCTCTCTCTATCTCTTTATCTATCTCATTCTATCTCTATCTCTTTATCTCTAATTATCTCTCATTATCTATCTCATTCTCTCCCTCTCAATCTCTTACCCATTCTCTATCTCTCTCCCTCACTCTCCCTCTCTTTCGCTCTCTCTCTCTGGTGAGTATAAGTCAGCTTGATTCTTGCTCCGCTCTTTCTAGCATATTTGCTCACACAAATGCTTCGAGTTCTGTTCTAGTACACAAGAGAGGGACCTCCACTGATTGCAGCGTACTTCTATTAAAAAAGATCTACTTTGCTGCAGCCAGTAGTCCCGCTAAATTCCATTTTATTCGCAAAACATTTTGGAGGCTAGAGTCGAGAGGGAAAGACAGCTCATCGCTTAGTCCAGTCTCGCAGTGCTTCCAACGGCTACACAATTTTCGCACGGGATTTTTGCACACTCATCGACCTTCGCCGGTGGACGTCGTGTTGGCAGTATGGCGACTTCGCGCAGCTGCTTTGTTTGTGGAGGGAGGCTCACGAGAAAGGACTACGCAGAGGTCTGCCAAACTTGTAATAAAATAACGCACGCGTACTGCTTCGAGGTCGCGCCGGGCTCTTCTGAGCGCCGCTGTTGCGCGTTAGCGCAAGCTACAGCACTAGTCGCGGCTCCCACTAAAGCGAGGGCACCACTGCCTGGGTTGCCGCGACAATCGAGAGAGACTTGCGCTACCGAGCTGGCGGCCACGCCCACTCCGTCTCCCTCCAGTGCTAAGCATATAGCCTCGCCCCCGTCGCCATCAACGTCGCAGGTTGCTAAGCAGCCTCGCGGCGCCGCGCCCACCGAGAGCTGCGCCGGCCTACCCGTGCAAGCGACCGGCGCCGTAGATATGGCCGCTCTGTTTACCGAGTTTGCGGGTCGGTTGGAATCGAAGCTCGAGAGTTCGGTTTCACGCATCGAGTCTTCGGTGCAAGGACTGGTTACCGAGATTCGAGAGTTAAATTCGCGGGTTTCGCTGATGGAAGCGGCAACTGAGGAGCGTTTCGCCGGTGTATCGAATCGTCTGGGAGTCCTCGAGAGCGCAAATGAGGAGATTCGTGGTCAAATTAGAGAACTAAAAGAGGCCGTTCCAAGGTCTAACGCGACTCCCGTTGGTGATGCTTGCGAAATCCTTGTTCCTGGTATTCCGACGAGCCTGGCCACTACTGAAGGGGATGCTCTGGGAAAAATATTTAATACTATCAATCTCCCTAGGATTGTTTCCCAGATTATTGATACTCGGCCCTGGCTTATTAAAACTAATCATGACGACCGAAATTTAGATTTGGCGACAACATCCGCAGCCTCTAACAAAAATTCTACCCTTAAGAACGGTATTGTGGTTCGTTTTTCATCGCCCTCTTCCAGGGATCTCGTTTTAGAGAGAGCGCACCTTCTCAAGGGAGTCTCGGCCGATTCCCTTTTCGGTACGGGTGGAGTTATGCCGATATACTTACGTGCGTTATGGCCCAAACATCTACACGAGCTTATTTCCAAAGCGATGCGCCGATCCACCGAATTGGGCTTTGCGAGGCCAATTGTAAAAAACTCCACCGTCTATATGCGTTTGACGAAGGGAGGGCAACTCTTTCCAATCCGCTCGGAAGAGGATATCTCCAACTTTTCATCTCAAAATCCTACCTCCTCGAAATAGGGATTCTCCGGCCAGGCCTCATGTAACACTAATTCTTCATTTTCCATTTTCCATGCAAACATTAACAGATTGAAAACTCATTTCTCATCTATCGAGTCACTCGTTCTTCTCACAGAGTATGACTCCTCAGACATGTTGGGCCTTCCGAACTACACGTTGCATAGATTGGACCGGGTTGGAAAGGAGGGGGGGGGGGTGTTGCGGCCTACATCAAGAGTAATCTCAATGTTAGGCTTGTAGCTCACTCTGACCCTGTTTATTCTAATTCTCCGGAGTACATGATATTTCAAATTCTTAGTTCAACTAGCTCGCTTCTCTTTTGTGTAGTTTATAGAAGGCCCTCAGCAACCTACCCATCAAAATTCTTTGATTCAGTGGCGAATTTCTTACACACTTGTGATCAAGTTGTCATCACCGGAGATTTTAATATTAATATGTGTAAGAAAGATGGGTCGACCGCCATGTTGGAGTCATACCTCGACTCACTAAACCTTTTCCTGATCAAATCCGAACCTACTCATCACACTCATACTTCTAACACCTCTTCACATACATTGCTTGACCTGTTTATCGTACGCAACCCTCCGCCAGGATTTAATTATTTTAAATCAGCTGTGCCCTTCGCAGCGGGGCACGACCACATTGTCCTTTAGCTCGACTTTGCTAAACCGTTACCGGTTAGTAAAAAGATCTGGTCGCGCAATATTGCCCAGACCGACCTGTCGGAGGCTGCTGCGATCATCTTGGTCGCTTATGATCGTGCTTCATCGCATTTCACCACCTCCACTATCTCGTCTTCTTCATCTGCATCCCATCTATCACCTATTCAGCCTGGCCGCTCTCTCTCTTTCTCTTCCTCTCCTTCTACCTTATCGTCGCCCTCTCCGTCATCTATTCCTATCAACAACCTCATTTCCACTCTCGTCTCATCTATTTTGCACACTTTCGATTCTCTTGCACCATCTAGACTCACGACCATTAGAAACTCCTTTAAACCCTGGATCACACCATGTATAAGACTCAACATCAAAGCTCGTAACATGGCTTTTAAGAGGTACGTGGCCACGGGCCTGAGCTCAGACTACCAGATCTTTAAGGATCTCCGCAGACTAGTTAAAAATTCCATTGAGTCTAGTAAATATCTACACCTTAACAACAGGATTACTTCATCATCAAATTCAGCTGGTCTGTGGAAGGAGCTCAGGAACATGGGTCTAGTGACTAAACCATCTCGGTCACCTCTTACCATGTTTTCATTGGATCAACTTAACACCCATTATGCAGCCATTTCGTATTCACCTTCTCGCTTCACTCTTAACCATCTTCAGTCTCTCATCTCATCACCGAGTGTTTTACCCTCCTCTTATCCCGAAACTTCCTTCCACTTCGTTCCTATCTCTCCTTTTAAGGTCCTCCTTTAAAGGTGCCTATGTTGAAATGCTTGGCTCCCCAGATCGCACCTCTTCTTGCCGAACTATTCAATTTATCTCTTACAACCGCAACCTTTCCGAGGCCTTGGACTAGATCTCTTCTCTTTCCATTGGCCAAGTCGACCAGGTTGATCTCGCCGTCTGATACTAGGCCCATCTCCATAATTCTCGAGAAAATCGTACATGACCAGCTATTAGATTACTTAAATAAAAATAACCTAATTATGGAGAGACAAGCGGGCTTTCGCCGGGGGCACAGTACGCAGACGGCCTTACTTGGTGTCCTTGATGATGTTAGGCGTGCTATTGATAAGCGCATGATCACAGTCCTCATCCTGTTCGACTTTTCCAAGGCATTCGATTCGGTTCCGCACGACATCTTACTATACAAATTGCGTTCTTTGGGCTGTTCCGACGCGGTCATGACCTGGTTTTTCCGCTACCTAGTGGGCCGTTCCCAGGCGCTGGTGGACGATCTAGGTACTTGTTCGGCTTGGCTTGACACATCCAGGGGGGTTCCTCAGGGAAGTGTTTTGGAGCCACTTTTATTTTCCATCTTTATAAACGACTTGCCGGGGATCTTAAAGCACTCAAATTATATGGTTTTTGCGGATGACACCCAGATCTATAACTCGTTTTTCCCTGCTGATCTCGCCCAAGGTGCTCAGAGAATTACAGAAGATGCAAACGCGGTAGATGGTTGGGCGAGATCAAATGGCTTGAATTTAAATGTAAACAAAACGAAGGTGATGATCTTGGGGAGTCAGGCTTTTATCTCGCGCATTAACTTGGATTCGGCCCCTAAAATTAAAATAGGAGACTGCTTTCTCGATTACTCTACGGAAGTCAAATCGTTGGGTGTATGGATTACCCCTACCCTGGATTGGTCTCGCCAAGTCGCGTCGGTATCGCAGCGGGTCCACGGAGTCCTACACTCCTTAAGATTTTTTAAACGTGCTCTCTCGCGCCAAAACAGAAAACATCTTGTGGAAGCGCTTGTTTTCCCACACTTTGACTACGCGTGCGCAGTCTTCCACGACCTTGATGCCACTATGAACCTAAAAATACACCGAATTTTAAACGCGTGTGTTCGATTCGTGTGGGGAAATATCCCATGGAGAGAGCACGTAACGCCTTACCGCCTTAAGCTAGGTTGGCTGTCGGTCGAGCTCAGGAGATCTCTATTCATCGGCTGCAGTGCCTACAACATCATCTCCCATAGATCTCCATCCTACATCGCTAGTCATTTTGTCCCACGTGATTCCTCCTTTCCATCCCGTTCTTCATCTCGTCTACCTCCCTCGTCCCTTTTCTACCTACCTCCTAGAACAGAAGCCCTCAACAATTCCTACCAGGTTACTGCCTCTCGCCTCATTAACTCTCTACCTTTTACTAACTTTGATCCACTCCTTTTCCCTTCCTTTAAGTCCTCTTTGGCACTGCACCTTGCTGAGCTCGATCGGCAAGCTTGGGAGTTGAGGATGGTTAATGAGGGATTGGAATGCCCTCCCTTGCCTAATCTCTGAGTCTAGTCATACTTTGTAATAGTCGTTCATTGTAAATTGTCTGTCATGTTAGTTATTTATTTATTTACTTCGTTGTATATTGTATTTTACATTTTTGTATTGCGAATTTGCGTTATTTTACTTTGTATTTTTCACTGCGAGCGTTGCAATTTTTATTCGCCTACTACAGGATATTTTAATTTTAATTTTAATTCTAATTTATCGCTTTTACCGCTTCATATGTATATTCTGCGTGCTTTTATTACTTATTTATTTATTTTATTTTCACTTAATCTTTTGCGCAAATTTTAATCTTTTATGTTTTTATATTTTTATGTAGTTGTTAAGTTTTAAATTATCGTTGTATTTGCCTTTTTAATTTTATTTATTGTTATTGTTTTAAATCATGTTATTAATTTTAAATTGTGTTTTTATACTTGCGATGGCATCAACGTTTATTTTCTAGTATTTTTTATTGTAAAGATTTCTATCTCGCCAGACAGATGTGTATACGGGGTTTTCCCCAGAATACCCAAACAAAGACTCAATCAATCAATCTCTTCCTCACACTCCCCCATTCTTACTCACTCTCTCCCTCTCACAGTTCCTCATTATTACACACTCGCACACTCGCACTCCCTCGCTCTCCCTCAATCTTACTCGCTCCCACTCTCGCACTCTATCACTCTCTCTCTCATTCTCGCTCTCGCTCTCTATCTCCCATTCACTCTTTCTTATTCTCTCCCTCCCTTTCTCTCTATCTATCAATCACTCTCTCTTATTCTCTCTCTTTCTCTCTACCTATCATTCTCTCTCTTATTCTCTCTCTCTCTTTCTCTCTATCTTTCATACTATCTCTCTATCTCTCATTTTCTCCCTCTCTTTATCTTTCATTCTCTCTCTTTCTCTCTCCCTCTCTCTCTTTCTCTCTCCCTCTCTCTCTCCCTCTCTCTATCTGTCTCTCTATCTCTTCCTCTCACTGTCTCTCTCGCTCTGTCTCATTCTCTCATTCTGCGTCCGTCCGTCCGCCCGACAAACATCATCTTGGCGTGAGAGAGAATGAGTCAGAGCGAGAGAGACAGTGAGAGGAAGAGATAGGGAGACAGATAGAGAGAGAGAGAATGAGAGATAGAGTGAGGGAGAGAGAGAGAAAGAGAGAGAGAGAATAAGAGAATGAGAATGAAAGATAGAGATTGAAAGATAGAGAGAAAGAGAGAGAGAATAAGAGAGAGAATGAAAGATAGAGAGAAAGAGAGAGAATAAGAGAGAGTAAATGAAAGATAGAGAGGAAGAGAGAGAGAATAAGAGAGAGAATGAAAGATAGAGAGAAAGAGAGAGAATAAGAGAGAGTGAATGAAAGATAGAGAGGAAGAGAGAGATTAAGAGAGAGTGAATGAAAGATAGAGATGAGTGAGAGAGTGATAGAGTGCGAGAGTGGGAGCGAGTAAGATTGAGGGAGAGCGAGGGAGTGCGAGAGTGAGAGTGAGTAATAATGAGGGACTGCGAGAGGGAGAGAGTGAGGAAGAATGAGGGATTGATTGATTGATTGATTCTTTTCTCTCGCCCTCGTATCAGTTGACGCCTTGACTAGCGCTTTAGCCTGAGCCAACGCGCAACAACGGTGCTCGGGGGTGCCCAGCGCGACGTCAAAACAGTGCGCGTGCGTGATTTTATTACACTGTGGACAAACCTCCGTGTAGTCCTTTCTGGTGAGTCTCCCGCTACATACATAGCAGCCGCGCGATGTTGCCATGATATTCGCACAGTGTCCGTCGACGAAGGTCGAAAAGCGTGCGAAAAGCCGTCTGGATGTTGGGAGCACTGCTTACACTGGCCAGCGCGATGAGTCATCATTCTCACCCGAGGATAGCCTCCAAAAAGTCGCAGAACGAGATTTGCAAATATTGGAACAACTGGCTGCAGCAATGAACCATCAAATTTCTAGATAGACGCTGCAGGCAGTATACGTCCCTTTTTATGTACTGAAAGAAACTCGGAACAACTGTGTGAGTGAAAACTACAGAGCAAGACGGAGCAATAAACAAGCCAACTTATACTCACCAGAGAGAGAGAGAGAGAGAGAGAGAGAGAGAGAGAGAGAGAGAGAGAGAGAGAGAGAGTGAGGGAGAGAGAGGGAGTGTTAGGGAGACAGAGAGCTATAATCATATAAAATAGAACATATACAATAAATTAGACAACTAAAGAAGAATAAATATAACCGATAATACATACGTAAAATAATAATTCACGCTAAATTAAAATTAAAATAATCTACATCGCAAGCATTGGACATAAAATCGGATAAGTCGCTACCCATCCTCATGGAGAAATTTTTATAATACATTTTAAAAATATTTACATTAGAGCACTCTCTTATTCTAGATATGTTATCCCACGTTTCCATTGCTAAATAAATAAACGAAGATTTACACGCAAGATTCTTAACATTAGGTAGGTTAAAAACAGTATTTACTCGTTTGGATCTACGCAATTCAATGCCAACAAAAGCCAGCTTATCGAATAAATATTGAGGTCTTTGGGTGGCCAACAATTTATACATAAAAGACCAAGGAAATGTTTCCGTCGAACATTTAATGGAAGCCAGTTTAGCTGATCATAGAAAGGCTGCAATGCTACCTCACGTTTTAGATGAAAAATAAATCTAACAACGGTATTACACATGCGTAGAACTTTAATATTAAGATAAGAGGGAAGATCTAAAAATACGAGACAAGCATAGTCAAAGTGAGGAATAATAAAAGCATTAGTCAGCAAAATTCGAGCACGCACAAAGAGACAACTGCCTTTATAATGTAAAGAGAGAGAGAGAGAGAGTGAGAGAGAGAGAATGAGAGAGAGTATGAGAGATAGAATCAGAGAACGAGAGGTACAGAGCGAGAGAGAGAATGAGGGAGAGTGAGGGAGTGCGAGAGTGAGAATGAGTAAGAATGAAAGTCTGTGTGAGTGAGAGAGAGAGAATGAGAGAGAATGAGAGATAGATAATGAGAGAGTGGGAGAGAGAGTGAGAGAGAGAGAATGAGAGATAGATAATGAGAGAGTGGGAGAGAGAGTGAGAAAGAGAGAATGAGAGATAGAGAATGAGAGAGAGAGATTGATTGATTGAAAAGTATTTATTAGGGCCTAGGTCATATTTAACCTTGAGGCACAGGATCAATATTATTCATACAATATGTATATATATATAATTTGATAACATAAGAAAAAAAAAACATATAATAAAGAATGGTAGACGAAGCATAACAATCAGTCGCTCGCAACTCGCAATAAACATTCCATATTCGTAGAACAGATGATAATATAATGAGAACAATATAAAATAAAATATAATTACCGCGAAAATTTTGGTTTAACCCAGATTAATCTATTCTAACCTGACTTAATCAACCTACACTGATCTGATCGCCGCTCCTAATCAAATAATTATATAACCTAATCTTGAACAATTTAACATTAGTGCTCAATCGTATTTCGGAAGGTAATGAGTCCCACAAGTTCATAGCTTGAATTGTGAAGGACTTTTGGTATGTAGTAGTAGTAGCTAATGGGCGCTCAAAGCAAGAGTACTGAATACGCGCTGATCGACGAACTTCATTACTAGGCGGAGGTAACAATTCAAAGATATAACTGGGCTTTTGTTTGGTTAAGGTTTGGTATGTTAGCAAGCCAAGGAAATATTGTCGTCTTGTGTCAACGGGTAACCAATTTAATTTTTCATAGTAAGACTGTAATCTAATATCTTTTTTTAACCTAAAAATATACCATACACATGTATTAAGCAAGCGTTGAAGCTTTAAATTCAAGTATTCTGGAAGGTCATTGTAAACCACAGAAACATAATCAAAATGGGGAAGAATAAGTGATGTAACTAACTTCTTTCTTATCTTGAAGGATAAGAAGTTGCCTCTGTTACGAAGCTTATGTAGGACTCCATGGACTCATGATGTAATGTGTGCTACATGAGAATTCCACTGTAAGTTCTCATTAATAATTAGGCCTAAATTACGAACAGAATTAACTAATTGGATTTCCTGATTATCAATTACAATAGGTAGTAATGCATTCTTATCAATGAATCTTAATTGCTGGACAGAACCTATTAGCAAGGCTTTGGTTTTGGCAACATTCAGTTTAAGACCATGAGTCTGAGCCCAATTTACTACGCATTCACCATCCTGAATCAACCCATGGATTGCCAAATTACACTCATTCGGTTTGGCATGTATATATAGCTGAAAATCGTCAGCAAATAGCATACCACGAGAGTATAATAACAGATTAACTAACGAATTAATAAATATTAGAAAAATAATAGGTCCAGGCGTTGAACCTTGAGGAACACCAGAAGAAGTTTCGACAAAATAAGATGTAGTACCATTTGGTCCAAGAACGGCTTGGGAATGCCCAGTTAAATAAGAAAAAAACCACTCAATCACATCATCAGCAAAATTTAAATGTTTTAAAACTTTGAAAAGTTCTATGTGATTAATGGTATCAAATGCTTTACTAAAGTTAAATAACAGTAGAAATGTGACCTGACCCTTTTCAATGGCTAACCGGATGTCCTCAGTTACTTTTAGTAAGGCAGTTTGCGTACTATAAGAACTACGAAAACCAGATTGAAGAGGCGTGAATATGTTGCAGGATTCAAGATGCGATGTAATCTGCTGCGTAATCAGCCGATCAAACACCTTAGCAAAGTGAGGGAGATTAGCAATTGGGCGCGTATCCGAAGGTGTCAACGGTTTCGATATTTTGCTAACCGGAATAATTATAGTACGTTTCCATAATGTAGGATAGAGCCTAGACGATAAAGACAAGTTAAACAAAGTAGTTAAATGTGGGATTATAATAGGAAATACTTCTTTAAAGTATCCCAGGGAAAGTCCGTCTAGGCTGTGACTTTTAGTCTTAGGCAAGCAAGATGACAAGGCATTACCAACTTGGTTTGGAGTAATCAGCGCAAACTCAAAAGGTGGTAATCTATGGTCAGAAGGCATCTTTAATATTTCTCTTAATAGTTCAGGGGAACAACCTGGATGGTGACGACTAACTGACGAGTAATACTGATTAAGTTCCTCAGTAGAAAAGTATTTTGTAGGTGAATTATATACATTTCGGACAAGACCTAACCTATTTAAAAGTCTCCAACATTGTGACTGATCAGTAGCATTTAACAATGATTTTTCATAGTATAAGTCACGTGTATTTTTTAAATCTCTTTTTAACAAAATCAATTTTGTTAACATTAACGAAGTACTAATAACTAAAAATAATTGAGCTTAAAACAATAAGTATATAAAATATAAAAAGTAGCCTTATACTAGTACTAATAATTATATAGATTTATAAGTATCGTAGTGACTCTAACGTAGTCATACTGTATAATGATTTGTATGTTATATATTCTCAATACGGAACTATTGTTCGGCGCTGAATAAGCTATAAAAGTAATGAAATAGCACAAGTGGCGTCATCTAGCGGATAATTTAGAAACTACGTTGTCTAGACGCTCGCAATTAATTAACACGTGGTCGCTATAACCTAGAAATGAATTTAATACGTAACTTAAAGCATTAATATTAATTAATTAATACTAATCGCTAATCGGACGTCGAATAAAGCTGAGAACAATAATACTAAGGCACTCACTCTTAATACGCATTAATCACTACATACAAATATTTCGAATTGAAAGTAATTTTAAACATGTGTGTATATATAGGTACAAATATATCTATATATACCACATAGTAATTAACACTATATAACGTCATAAGAGATTTCGCACTATGTCACTAGACGGTCAGACTTGATGATCGGCTAATACGGGAGCAGTAAGCACCGTCAAAGCGGGCAGCATGATGGTGGTCACTCAATCGTCACCACTGGGCGTAAATAACAGTCAGCATGGACGATGATCCACCAACGATGACTAGATGATCGAGAATTTAATCGATGGCCCCAACGGCTCTTGACTCAAAAACACATAAATGTATTATGTCACAGCGAGCCCTCAGGTACCAAGAATGCTGCAATAGAAGTATACTCCCAATCGAGCCTTGAGTAATTTGTACAACGGCAAAATATAAGAGCGGTAAAAAGAGCGTGCGTTCACTTACCAAGAGAGAGAGAGAGAGTGAGAGAGAGAGAATGAGAGAGAGAGAGAGAGAGAGAGTGAGAGAGAGAGAATGAGAGAGAGAGAATGAGAGAGAGAGAGAGAGAGAGAGAATGAGGGATTGATTGATTGAACACTTTATTGGGTACTTTGGGGAAAACCCCGTATACACTGGAGAATGAAAATCGCAAGTACAAAATATAAATTAAAATAAAAGTAGTTAAAAATATAAATATGAATATGTCGCATAAGAGAATAAAAGCAATAAAAACAAAATAACAAAATAACAATATAACAATAAATAAATAATTTAACTCGCAAATACACCATTTAACATAACAATAATAAAAATAGAATAAAACAGTGTATTAAAATAGTAGCATAAAACCGAAAAATCAAAGCGCATATAGTGTCCATACATACTGGCGATTGTTCAAAGAAACATTAAAATAAATAAGATAGACGGAGACGCCGACGCAATACATAAATAAATATAACAGGAGAATGACTAGAATGAAGAATACATAACATTTTATAATTCGGGCAAGGGAGGGCACACTATACCCTCAGTTGAAATTCTCAAATCACAAGCTTGTCGGTCAAGCTCAGTGAGGTAGGAAAAAAGGGAAGATTTAAAGGGAGTGAAGAGGAGCGGATCGAAATTAGTGAAGGGTAGATGATTAATGAGACGGGAGGCAGTGATTAGAAAGGAGTTATTGAGGGCTTCTGTTCTGGGAGGGAGATAGAAAAGAGACAAGGGAGAGTGGCGAGAGGATGAGCGGGATAAAAATGATGAATCACGTGCGATGAAATGGCGTGCAATGTATGACGGGGAATTGTGGGATATGATATTATATGCACTACAGCCAATGAAAAGGGATCTCCTGAGCTCAACCCACAGCCAACCCAGTCTGAGACGGTACGGCGTCACGTGCTCACGCCAGGGTATGTTCCCCCCACACTAAGCGAACACAAGCGTTTAAGAGTCGCTGGAGTCGTAGATTCCTGGTCGCATCTAAGTCATGAAAGACTGCGCACGCATAATCAAAGTGTGGGAGAACAAGCGACTCGACTAAATGTTTACGGTTCTGGCGCGAGAGCGCTCGCCGAAAAAATCTCAAGGAGTGGAGGACTCCATGAACGCGCTGAGAGAGAGAGAGAGTGAGAGAGAGAGAATGAGAGAGAGAGAGAGTGAGAGAGAGAGAATGAGAGAGAGAGAGAGTGAGAGAGAGAATGAGAGAGAGAGAGAGAGAGTGAGAGAGAGAGAATGAGAGAGAGAAAATGAGAGATAGAGACAGAGAACTAGAGGTACAGAGCGAGTAAGAATGAGGGAGAGTGAAGGAGTGCGAGAGTGAGAATCAGTAAGAATGAGAGTCTGTGTGAAGGAGACAGAGAGAACGAGAGAGAGAATGAGAGAGAGTGAGAGAGAGAGAATGAGAGAGAGAGAGTGAGAGAGAGAGAATGAGAGAGAGAGAGAGAGTGAGAGAGAGAATGAGAGAGAGAGAATGAGAGATAGAGACAGAGAACGAGAGGTACAGAGCGAGTAAGAATGAGGGAGAGTGAAGGAGTGCGAGAGTGAGAATAAATAAGAATGAGAGTCTGTGTGAGGGAGAGAGAGAGAATGAGAGAGAGAATGAGAGAGAGAATGAGAGATAGAGAGAGAGAAAGATAGAAAGAATGAGAGATAGAGAGAATGAGAGATAGAGAGAATGAGAGATAGAGAGAATGAGAGATAGAGAGAATGAGAGATAGAGAGAATGAGAGATAGAGAGAATGAGAGATAGAGAGAATGAGAGATAGAGAGAATGAGAGATAGAGAGAATGAGAGATAGAGAGAATGAGAGATAGAGAGAATGAGAGATAGAGAGAATGAGAGACAGAGAGAATGAGAGATAGAGAGAATGAGAAATAGAGAGAATGAGAGATAGAGAGAAAACGAAAGTTAGAGTAATAGAGTGCGAGAGTAAGAGCTAGGTCCCGGTTTAAATCCGGGCTGAAGCTGTTTTCATTGGAATTTCGAAATTGTCTGAAGAGTTGAATTTTATTTTTCATACAAGAAATTATATGAATATTGCATTTTTCAAGGTTTTCTCGGCGACCTGTTGTTATAATAACTTGAAGCTTTGTAAAATGATAGATAATTACATAACGGAGGGCAACTAACTCCTGTTTTTGCGTAAATTTGTTTTTATTAATTGTTATAAGTAAATTAGTTGTTTTTTCGTCTGCTATTTTCTGGTGCGAAATTTGTATTTGTAATTGAGTATCATACCCACTTAAATAAGTTATCAATCGACATAAGAAGGTTTAAAACGTGTAGTGAACAAAAAATTGCTGAAATGAGTTTTTGGTATGACATCTTACCTGGGATATGATCTGAGATCTCCAGTGAGATTTTTTAATGGGGATATATATATATATATATATATATATATATATATAAGTAAACAATATATCAAAAATAATATAACAAAACAATATATCAAAAATTGTAAAAACAAATCGTTATTTCTATTTGAACTTCTAATATTTGTCATCCTAGTACATGTGGTATTTTAAATTCTAATTGGAATATTTATTTAATTACTAGTACTATAAATTATTTTACTAAATAGTTTAAAAAGTAATTTTTTGAATATTACATTACATATAATTTGATGGTAAAGAATTATTATGTTAACAATACTATTTAACTGCGAGCGAAGCGAGCATTTTGGCTAGTAATAAATTATTACTATTGTTATCGATCGTTTATTTCGCCTTTGGTACCACGCTCTAATCCCCAGCGTGACCGTTACAAAATGTATATAGTAAACAATTTTGCATGAATAGTCATATCTCGACTGAGCTTGTTAGGAACTACCAGACGACGGTTCCCTCTAGAAGGTGCGTGCACAGTTTGGCTCGACGATCACACACACCTCCTACACTTGGCAAACGGACTACGATTTCAAGTTGCACTTCTATTAGGTTATGTTAGGTAATGATATTACCATGTATTATATATTGTCAGTTATGCAACTGTATCATAATAAATATAAATTTTGTAATCAATATATATATAGGATAAATAAAACATATTTGCAATTGTATTCAACGGCCTCTTCCACGGCTTATTCACCAATAACTGTTTTGCTCAGTGCTTAATTTAATAGTGGTTAAAAACATTGAATTAAACATACTAATTAGTTGAGATAATTGTAGACATTGTGGGGAAATAAATAGTTTATTAATATTAGAAGATATTGAAGACTTGAACAATTGAAACTCTATTTTAAACTATACAAAGTATATATGGGTTAAAACGATGGCAACGAAAATTGAACTTTAGTTATAATCTATTATAAATAGAAATTTACAATTAAATTGCAATGCAAATGAAAGTGTAAATTCAAAAATACAATACCGACTGACATTTCGTTACCATGAAGTGTACGTGCAGTACACGTAACAATAAAGTGTACGTCTAGTACACGTTATCATAAAGTGTACGTACAGTACACGTTACCATAAAGTGTACGTACAGTACACGGTACCATAAAGTGTACGTACAGTACACGGTACCATACATAGCAAGTGTGAACGTACAGTACACGTTACCATAAAGTGTACGTACAGTACGCGGTACCATATAAAGTGTATAGTACAGTATACGTTTCGTAAAGTGTGCACGTACAGTACACGTTTCATAAAGTGTGTACGTACAGTACACGTTTCATAAAGTGTGTACGTACAGTACACGTTTCATAAAGTGTATACTTTATGAATATACTACATATACTTAACGCTACCATAAAGTGTATGGACAATTCACTTTACCATAAAGTGTATGTACTGTACACGTTACCATATTAAATGTACGTACAGTACATGTTCCCATAAAGTGCAAGAACGTAATATAGTACAAACAAAGTGTACGCAAAGTGCAGAGTTAGTACATGTGTGCTAATAATTTAATTATTTGTATTTATAACAATGTATTTATATCACACATGATGTGATTATCAAGTGTAAACTAATATAGACGTATAGTCGCATGAGTATGTAAACGGTAGCATAGCGCAGTCGTTAGCACGCTCGACTACAAATACGAACATTGTGTGTTCGAATCCCGACTCGGGAAAATTTTTTATTTGTTAAATTAAATTTATTTATAACAAATTCTATACAATAAGTATAGAATTTGGTGAAATATAATTTTATTTTTTATTTTGAGATGTCCTCATCTTATACTCAAATTTTCAGCTCAGTCGGAGCACATTTGAGAATTTTTATAAATAATTATTAATTAAATAATTAAACCAACATTGTTTAATTATTTATAATAAATATTACTTTGTTACAAATATGTTCTCTTAAGGCTGTTGATATAAAATAATATAAACTGCTTCTATAGCTAAAAGACAAGAAGCATACAAAGGAACAGATGATATGACGTCACTAATCGTAGAAGGGGAAGCTTCTCCAAGTCTAGATAAGCCACTGTCGCATTAGGAGCTCCAGCATTCGTCGTCAAGCGGCACTTGAGAGACGACCTGCGCTCCTCGCTGTGCTGCGGCCCCTTATAGTTAGGGTGCCGTAACCTCAGCTTCCTTTCATTAATTTTACCTGTCCACTGTTATGTATGGAGGCAAACTCTCTCCATACTTATCAGTATATAATATAAAGATGTATTACTTAGACTAAGATTAATTAATAAATTAATTAATTTTGTTTACATAAAATAATCCTTTTTATTTCATACTCTCAAAGAATGCTCTATCACATACTAATATTCACACACTAATTAATGACACACAAAAATAATTAAGAGACGTATGTGAGGCACTACGCACTCACATACGTACTCCGACACTTCTTTTCAGCAATAATAAGACACAAGATACCTGCAAAATATAAATTAATTATGTATATGACGGGATAAACGTGACCGTCACAATGTATAATCGGAAAATAGTTTGCAAATATAATTTACCATTTGATAATATTGCTGTATATAATAAAGAAAACATTTGTTTATATGTATGTCTAATTACTTTAAACTAAAATTAAAAAACTTACAGAAAGGTAAGATATTATGGTACCGTAATTATAATCAATAGAATGGTTACACATTCAATAATATTATGTACTTATAAGTTTTGCAGTAAACTATACATTTCCTTTTTCAGTAAATCTTATATATTTTTTTTGCAGTCAATAATGTAATTAATTTTTACCAGCGCTGTGTTCTGTACCTTGTTTTACATTTTCGCTTATTAGCGCCATCTGTGGGCATGCAACTAAATATGTATTAGTATATAATACAGAGGGCGCTACAGATATTTTCTGTTAGGTTAATTTTATATAGGGTATCGATAAAAAAGAACGCGCAGACCTGCACAACAATTTTTCGACGAGTATGACATCCCATTAAAATGAGGAATTTCACAAACAGTATATTATTTACAGCAGTGATCAATAGCTAATTTAGATCATGAAAAATACTTGCGCGTTATTTACTAAAAATAGTAGGTATAATAGAAGCAATCGAACAGTGGCAATATTTAATAAATAAGAATTAAAAATAAAACCGCAATATAACAAACCAAACAGAGAAAAATATGTATTACCGACTGATGGTAACTCACGCCATGTGTGAATTTAATGCAAATATTCGCAAGTAAAATAACCTTAAAACTAAAAACATTAAACACTTTTTAAGGGGTTACATGGGTTTTCAAAGTTCAAAAAGAATTCGGTATTTGCAATAATTTTAATATAATTGTAGAACATGTGAAGAATATTTTCTAAAAGTTTCAAGTCAATCCGAGCAAAAATGTAGAAGAAACTTTTCTATTACGATCAGTCCATTCAACTAGCCTAGTGACACTCGCGCGCGTTGGCGAATGTTTATGTTTATTTCCGCTATATACTCATACATTGAACATCATAAACAATACAGCTGTGCTCAGTTGTTCGACTTTTGTCGGTTTGCGCGCTTATATACGTTTTGTTCATACTTCAATTTCTTTTTTCATAAGAATAGTACCTCATAACGTTACGAGAGACGATCAAAAGTCTGGTTTATGAAAGGATAGCACGAAAAAACGAAAGCAGTCATTCAACTCAAAAACAGCTGAGTTAGACAAAGCATCATTCTATAGTACATCGGAAAAAAAATTAAGATTTGAAAATGAGATAGCTGTACCAGAGGAACCAAGTCTACAATACGTATTTATCGATTTTCTTTAAGTTTTCTCAACACTATCAAATTTTGTGATGTGCCCGAATATTATAAATCAAAATGAACAAAAAAAGTATGTGATGGAAAAGTAGTTTTTAAACAACGTGGACAATTAGGTCACGGTTTTAAAATCATGGTAGAGTATGAGAAGTGTAAACCCATATATATCTTATCGAGTTACAAAATAGAGCATAGCTATGAAATATCTCGTAAATTTATTTTTGTTATACGAATTAGGCTTAGGTCTTGCAGGATATAAAAAATTCTGTGGCTTGATGGATATAACTTATACTTTTCATAATCAATCTATGTACGACTTCTTTATTAATAAAATAGATGAAAAAGTGAAAATTATTGCTGAGAAGCTTTTATCTTTAGGTGCCAAAAGTAAAAAACAATTAACGTGTGAGAAAAATGGTGTTGAAGATATGAAAGATATTATTGTATGGGGTGATGGTACTTGGAAAAACGCGGATTTTCATCTTTGTATGGTGTGACTACCTTGATTGGTTATTATTCTGGAAAGGTTTTGGATGTACCAGTAAAAAGCTCATATTATAAATTATGTAAGGTTTGGGCAAAAAGTTAGATCCAGCAGAGTTTGAAGAGTCGTACGAATATCATTTTGATCAAAAAGAATGCACTGCCAATAACGATGGTACAGCTGGTAATATGGAACTTGCGTCAATTATTGAAATGTTCAAACGATCAATAAAAAAATACGATCTAAGATACGTTAATTATATTGGAGATGGCGACTATAAAACCTATTCTGGGTTTGTGAATTCGAAACCTTATGGAAATCAATAAAAAAGAAAGCGTAGGGTACGTGCAAAAGAGAATGGGTAATCGCTTGCGCAATCTAGTAAACAAAACTGGAAGCAAAACAAGTTAAAGGAAACACAATAAGAAAAAAATTATTTCGTGCAAAGGTAATCTTACTGGTTAACTTTTAGATAAATTGGCAGTTTATTACGGACTAGCCATTAGAGAAAATTGTAATTCGGTAGAAGACATGAAAGCGGCTATATGGGCTACTTATTTTAATTACATTACAACAGACGATAACTCACATCATGGAAAGAGCCTGAACTGCGCTTAATCCTGGTGTGCTTGGCAGCGTGTTTTGGCTGCAAGCACAACGTACAAGCATAATTATTCTGCATTTTCAAATATTATTTCCTCTGCTATAATACCTGTCTGCAAAGAACATAGTAACGATATACTATAAGAGTGATGTGTCGATGGCTTTATCCAAAACAACAATGAAAGCTTAAAACAGCTCATTTAGAAAATAACTCCAAAAATTCTTCCTGCTGGATCTAAAATAGTAGAAATTGCTGCTTATGTGGCTGCCTGCATTTGTAATGACGGAAACGCAGCCCTACTGTCCATATTCTACGGTCTTGATGTTAAACTTGGCAAAAATAGCCATGTGTATGACCGAAATGAAGTAGCGCATCGCATATCCATAGCTGAAAAAAGAGCACAGATTAATACTCGAGATGCAATAATCTGTCGCAGGCAACAGCAAAAGGATGTTTTGGACATGGCAGGAAATGCTTCCCTTTAGGACCTGAAATTGTCGATTCTACGTAAGTTGAAACAAAAAAATTTTTTCCCATTTTCTTGAGTTTTAGAACTTAAAAAGCGTTTTTCTCAAAACAACATTTTTATAGTCGGTAGGTAAGATATTTCAAAAACTAATGTACCGATTGGTCTAAAATTTTAAACACAGTCTGTAAACTGTATTGACTCATTATTGAACGAAGAATTTTTAGATTTACCTGCCACAACTTATTTTGCACTTCTTACATTTACACGTAAAAAAATATCTTTAATATCTCCTTTAATTCCGATTTTATTTTCTTTGAAACGCATCAATACTCCCGGTAAACTTTGTAATAAATCCGAACCTGACTATAATTGGTCATTTAAACTTATGCCTTTTGTTTTGCCTGCGGTATCAAAAACTAATCTAATTTTTTTTTAATTATTTGATTTTTGAACAGCAAAGTGTGGTAAGAACCAATTACGCGAATATTGTTTAAAATCGTGAATTTTCTCGGCGTATCCATTTTTAATAAACCTATTCATTTCTGCGTGATAGAGTTCGGCAAAGAAATTGTCTTTATCTAAACGTTTTTCTAATAAATATAATCGTCTTCGCGTGGTAATATATCCGACATTGTTGGAAATATTATTTCCATTCCATAAAAGACCCGTCTCCCAATTTTTGTCGACATATTTTGTAGTAGACTTTAATCTTTTGAATACATTATCGATTTCTGAAGTTTTTACAAAATTTCCACTAACCCCGAGATTATCTAATTCAAAATATTTTTTTATTAAATCATCTAAATTTTCATCAAATATAATTTGTTTTTAATATTGTGATTCTAAACGTTCGGATTGCGTTGAATATATTTTTAATTCTGTATTATTCTTATTTCGCGGTAATTTTATTAATTATTAAAGGCCAATTATCTTGTCCAGTTAATATTTTTGGACTTGCATTTTTGTATGGAAATAAATTAATGTTTAATTTTTATGCATATTCAATAACCTCAACAGGAAATGTTTGCGTCAGAAGAATTAAATTTCGAATCGTTATCGTGTTTAATATTCTAAATTTACCGCACTGTCCTTGAATATACAAATTTACTTTTTTGGAATTTGTTATTTCGGTAATCTCGTTTATACCCGATAAAACGACATTTACGTATGGTTCTTCTGCGCCAATCAATTTTGATGTATCATAATCACTAATAGTTATTGTCGAACCTTTGTCAAATGGTGCGTACGTAAGTTTAAAAGCTTGAAGACCTGACAATCTACGTGGAATTATTTTTAAATAAGACTGTTCTTTTTCTAGTCATGCGGATGAAGTTTGATTATTTACATTATGCAAAACTAAAGATTGCTCATTATTTGATTGACTATTTTTGCTGAATCTATTTTGTTTATTATTTATATATTTATGCAATAGTATATGATATCATTTTTGCACTCAATGCATGTTGCACGATTACAATTTTTCTTAACATGATTTAAACCGAGACAGTTATAGCATACATTCTTTTGAAAAGGAGGAGCATTTTTCAATTTGATGATTATTTTGATGGCAATATAGACAATAATTGGTGGATGAATTATTAAAAACATGAAGTGTTACATCCCAATTAGATCCGGTTTTTGATGAATCACCAAGTGTTCGAGAATTTTCATATTACGATTTCGATTCGAGGCTAATTTTATAATCAAAGATACCGCCAGCAATGGCCATTTCGGCTTCACGATAGAAAAACAACGATAATTTTTCTAAATCGCTTCTGTCAGACTTGTCATCCATCGCATACCGATTATACGTATATTTTAACGCAGTCGGCAACTTATTACCGATTGATAAATTAAGATTTGGATCTATTTAATATTTTGTTAATTTTAAAGAGCGTAACGCTTCTACTGCATTTCCTAATCGTGTTGCAAACTGAGTTAAATTAATTTTTCGCGAACCTAGATCCGGTAACGCTTTCAACCATTTAAAATATTATCGGCAATAATTCTTTTATTTCCGTATTTAAGTTCGAGAGCTAAAAGTGTATTGACCGATTGACGCGCCTCTCCGTTTTTTCCGTCAGAATTTGAATTAAGGGTGCAACGTATCACACAAGATGCCAATGCGATATCCCTATGAGCTCACATGAACCGACTGAAGCTAAATATAAAAAAGACAAAGGTTATGATGCTGGGTAGTCAGGCTTTTTTATCGCGTATCGACTTGAACACTGCCCCGAAGGTTGGATTGGGAACGAATCTCTTAAATTATGAATGTGAGGTTAAATCGCTTGGGGTCATGATCTCTCCCTCTCTTGATTGGACAAAGCAGGTGCTATCTATCTCGAGTCGCATATATGGGGTTTTACACTCACTGCGCTACTACAAGAAGTCTTTGTCACGAGGTCTTAGAAAGAGTCTGGTTGAAGCACTTGTTTTTCCGCATTTCGATTATGCGTGTGCGGTCTATAATGACGTCGATCAGACCACAAATCTGAAGCTTCAAAGGCTACTGAATGCATGTGTCCGATTCGTGTGGGGGGACGTAGCGAGGAGGGAGCATGTTATTCCATATAGGTTAAGTCTCAGGTGGTTGTCAGTCGAGTCCAGACGCTCATACCTCATTGGCTCATTTGCATACGGCATCATTGCTCATAACTCTCCCATTTATCTGGCAAATCAGTTTATCAAATTAAATACTCCCAGCATAACCCCCGCATCTCCTCTCATCATCCATCAAAATCGCTAAATTACTTTCTTCCTCGTACCGAGGCATTGAATAAATCATTTGTCATTACTGCATCAAAAATCATAAATGAACTTCCTCCATTTTCATTCGACAAATCATCTATCAATCATTTCAAAAGTTCATTATTTAATCACCTGTTTGGACTCGACCAAACTGCCTGGGCAAATCGAATGTGTAACGAGGGCATAACATCACCTCAAATCCCTCACCTCGACTAGAAGATAAGCATATCGTACTGTGATAATTGATCTTGGCGTCTTATGTGTATTTATTTATTTATTTAATTATTGCGAATGTATTACTGTTAATATCACAATTAATTTATTTTATATTACGTTATTTTATTTTCTTAACTCTATTTTATTATATTGTTTTTATTTTCATTTTATTATTTATACAGTTTTTATCCACTGAGTGTACTGATTTACTGGCAAATGCGCAATTTAGTTTTTAAGTAGTTAAATCATATTAGAAATTATGTTATTATTATTGTTATTTTATATTATTTTAATCTTTTCACTGTATCCTCAAAATGTATAAATCATTTCAAGTGCCTACGGGGTTTCAACCCCAAAGGCCAAATAAAAGTACATCAATCAATCAATCTCCCTTCAGAGCTTCAAACAAACGCGCAATATTTTCGCGATTTGAATGACCTCCAAGTTCGGTCGATAAATCATATGATTCTTTAAAAAACATCTATTCGAGAGGATTTCCTGTAAAAATAGGCAAATTTTTTGCAGTAGATATTCGATTAGCTAATTGCGAATTCCCTTCAAGATTAGAATTTTCGCGAACTGCAAGTAACGTATGTGGCGTACTATTCACCCAAGCTTTCTCTCGTACATTGCTTTACTATATTGGTTCACGTTGACCTTGTAGACTCTCATGGCTGCTGTCATCGGGTATCGAATGATTTGGTAAAGTTCGCTCTTCTCCTATCGTACTGGGTATCCCATGGTTCGGATGAATCTGCTGACCGCCGTCCGAATCGAACAGTACTTGAGCTGCTACATTTCGCTGCTCATCGATCGCATCATATACCTCGGGATCCATGTTGTTGTAGTACTCGTCGGTCGTGGTATATGCCTCGTAGTATGCGTCTTCTTGATCATTATATTTCTGCTCTTTCGAAAGTTTTCTTTCGATGTGATTTACATCAGGAGTTTCTCCATCGCTCGTTTGTGTTGAAGAATTTTTTTGGACTTTTTTCATATTACTAACTGTTGGAGTGGTGAAGTAAAAAATACACTGTGAGGTCTTAGTAATAATATAATATAATGTAATAATAGAGTAGCAAAAGCCTGTCGGCACGTCCGACTACATCGGAGTCTTACCGTAGTGTCATTTTTAAAGAGTATAGTACATAATAGGCGCTTAGAGTATAGACGCGAGACATGCGCGGTACGCTTGCTCTCGCGTGAGCTCGTATGACTGCACAAATTTGTTGTAAACCAATAGATGGTGCAACGTGCACCATTTAGGAGTAATATAACAATCCCGGGTTTTGGCACCAAAATTTGTACAATAACAAGACAAAGACTTTTTTATATGGCCATTTCTGGACCGGTTTGAGTGATTCTGCCGAAAAATTCTCTTATTATTTTTCTTTTTTAATATTTAAAACAAAAACAAAGTAAGTATAAAATATACAACTTTGCGTTAATAAAATTATACATTCAATTATTTCAAAGAAAATATAGTAAAAATATAAACAAGTAGTAAAAGAAAATGTCCCTATAACCTGGCGACTACAGTATACTTTTTGTTTACCTCGTGCGTTATTTTTATTATTGAAACGTCGTGGCTTCAGATTAGTCCGAGCGCACCTGGTTTCGAGGTCGTGTGAGGCGTCTCACACACAAACATGTGTACATTTTTCAATTTTTACTTTAGTCATTTAATTATAAATGTAAATAAAATAGTTGTACTCAAACCATTTTTTTAAATTATATTTATTTAAGTAAATATATAATTAACATAATACAACATAACCCGCGCGGGGTGTCCTGTCCCCGTATGCGGCGCGTCCCCCGGGTGGCGGATGGGGGAATGCTCGTCACTCTAGCGTGAAGGGTAGAGGTGAAATAAAATAATCTCCGTGGACCAAACAGTACAACCAGAAGTATGAGCAAGCGAAATGAAAACATACTACCCCAAGCGGGCAACTCCAAACTAGAAGTGAATCCCGTCGTCGGTTCCGATCGGGTGAAAGCCCCGGTGGCCGGCGCTGGCCTCATGGATTTTGGGGGAGGCCACAAACCGCTTATTTCTAACATCACGTCAGAGGCGGGGTACTCGAAAGAAAACCCCCAACAGCAGCCGCTATCCCAGATGCTGAGTCTTGCTTCTGCAAGCAGGTTACGAAGCGGCAGCGTTACCAGCATTGGTAGCGCCATCAGCGGCATCTCTGCCTATAGCAGAGAATCTCAAGAGGAGATAGAAGTATTCCGTAAGGAATACAAGAAGGTGGAGAGGGCGCAGGAGGAGATCGACTCCACTTACGACCATCTGAAAAAAGAACTTCAGGCAATGTTGGCAGTTTGTGCAAAGCAGCCTAACATTTCCATGGTCGTCAAAACAGGGCTGAAAACCGTAGACGCTTTTGTACAAGAGCTCTACGGGAAAACAAAGAAGATGTCTTTAGCAGTCGATGATTACAAGTGCCAAGTCGAGGATTATCGAGTTGGCCACGAGAATCGTTGGCGGCCTAAGAGAAGAGGCATCATTGCTAAAGCCGTCATCGCGGCTACAGCCAAGATACTGGCTCAAAAGAGGAGTAGGGAGGGCCCTCAAAGCCCACCCGAGGCCTCTAAAAGCCGTAAGAAGAAGAAACCTCGCAAGGAGATGCCACCACCTGGTAAGGACAAGGAGAAATCCAAGTCCAAGCCTGTGGTGGAAAAGAAGAAGCCGACGGTTAAGTCGGGACAGGCGCCTCTGGACAGTAGAAAGCGCCAGAAGGCGCCGGTATCCACCCTGGTGGTCACAATCGCGAGGGACCGAACGTTTGCTGAAGTTCTGGGGAAGCTTCGAAAGGAAGTGAATCCGGACGACAGTGGCGCGCAGGTTCTGAGTGTGTGGCCCACAAGGCGGGGGGACGTCTTGCTTCGGCTAGGCAAAAAAACCGATGCGGCAGTATTCGCGGAGAAAGTGCGTACTGCTACCCAAGGAATGGGAGAAGTTCGAGTCCGAGATCGAAGGGTTACCCTTGAGATCAGAGACCTGGACGCTCTCACAACGAGGGATGAAGTGGTGGCAGCCCTAAATAAAGTGCTTACTTCGTCGCCTGAGGGCCGAGAGGTGACGCTTTTGGGCCTAAACCGCAGTCAACAGAAAACAGTCATCGTGAAGCTGGATCACGAGAGCGCTGACAAGCTGAAGTCGATGCGACATCTCTGCGTCGGCTTCGTAAGCTGTCGCGTTTGAGATCGAGTCTTGGTCGAGAGGTGCTATCGGTGCCTAGACTTCGGCCACACGAAAAGGAAGTGTGAGGGAGTGGACAGGTCCTCGTCGTGCTACAAGTGCCGGGAGCCTGGACACAACCTTAAGAATTGCAAGAGCGCTCCCAAATGCTTTCTTTGTCCATTAAAGGATACTGCGGGAGTGTCTCACGTGGCGGGGTCCGGAGCCTGTGCCACCTTTAGGCGCGCGCTCGATACCGCCAGAAAGGCCGCTTCACGATAAATGGCAGTCTCATCGAGGGAGGAAAGAAGAAACAGGACCGACCGAATTGACGCATGTCACAAGACACGCCTCCCAGCTTGAAGTAATGTGAAAAACAGTTCCGGGCTGGGCAGGTGAAAGCGTTGGGTTTGGAGTTTTAGCCGGTAAGAATCCGGCACTGGCGACGAGTGCGGACCCTCGTCGTCGTCTTATGTAAGATTTCTCCAGTTTCCCACGAAAAAAAAAAAAAAAAAAAAAAAATACAACATAACGGTATAAATTATAACTATATTAAATATATTTTCTACAGACTCATATTTAAATATTTTTTAATGAAAAAATTACGAGATACACTTTAAATGTTACTTTATTAAATGGTTTGCATTAAAATATAATATTTTATTTAGTTTCATGTAACCCTTTAAGCGCTCAAAAATGCCATATAGACAAAAGAAGCTATAAATTATATAACACAACACTAATTGCTCCTCTTTCGAACGAAAATGGCTCGAACAGTGACTCGAAGAATGGCTCGTTCAATTTAATTAGGACTTGCAGGTTAATAACGCATCTCAGTAGAAATCACTCTGGGCCTATAAAATGCACGCTGACGTATGATATACATTATTGCAAGTAACACAGAGGCTACTCCAAGGACTTTTTTCTGTGAAAACTTGCCTCCAAGGAGTATAAACAATTATTAGAATATTGAAAAATTTTGGAAAGTACTCTAGAAACAATGTTAACCTGGGATTTGAAAGAGCATATTGCCCTCAGAAAACTGGTATACAAGGTATCTTATATCAACGATTGATCATGCACAAAGTGTCGATCAGGGGGTGCGTCAAAATATTGATTTTCCGGCAGTCTAAAGGTTAATGCTTACCCAGAGAGAGAGATAGAGAGAGAGAGAGAGAGAGAGAGAGACACTAAGAAAGAGAGAGGTAAAAACTTTAAACGAAAGTAAATGTAGACGACGGTATAACTTTGTTATTTTAAATTATAATATTATTTCATAAATTTAATATTTAAATTACTATATTAAAAGAATATAAAGAACAAGTTATATAAATATTTATTAGTTTGTTTACATTATTTAAATTGTAATATCAAATGGCGCGTAACCGTATCAAACGTTCATAACCGTTTATTATATTCTATTTATTTTTATGAAATTTATAAAACATCGCTTTCCCTATTTATTTATTTATGGTTTCCATCTGGTTTTGTGCGAATTAATTTATGCATAATTAAGAAAAGCCGCGATAAAAGAATTGGATGTCGATTTCCATTACTCGATTTTTGCTTCTTCCTTTTATATTACATAACCCGTATATATCTATATTTATACTTGGAAAAAAGTTGAGATAAAGCGATGGGCGAATATATAAGAGAGAAAGAAAGACACTCCTTTCCAGCCCGAGAAAGAACGCGTACAGAGGTAAAAACATATAGGAGAAGTTATAACCTGGCGGTAAGAGGGAGCTAGTATCAAGTGAATACTTTCATCACAGCTTTATCGTCTGACTGATTTTGTTGTGAAAATTTATGAGTTACAATTAATTGTTTACGTAATTTTTTCAACACCTCACATTATTCCATTTCGGTATTATTTATTGTACAACATTGCAACCGACTTATTGAGTGATTTTTTGTCGTCCATGCAGTGTATTTAGGAGTATCTCTGTTAATATTGTATACCTATATATTGACGAAATAGTAAGTAACTTAGATTTATATATGTGAAAATTGTGTTAAATAGATGTAAAATGAAATCATTTTTTAATAAATAAAAGGTATAGCCTGATGAGGATGGAGGATATCCATCGAAACGTCGCCAAATAAACAAATATGTTTTGTTCATCAATATCGTGGAAAACCTAAACTACTCCTAAATATTGCAACCGACTATTGCAAGATGAAGGCTCCATATTCACCCGCATGGCATACTACATAATATCAACCTTTGACATCTCTCGACGAGAGAAAGAGAAAGAGAGCAAGAGAGAAAGAGAAAGTGATAATATAAAACTCTAACCATAAAAACAATGCTTATAATTTTATGCAAGTATTGGTATTTTCTTTTACATCTTAAATTATAATATTATTTAATCTCAACGAATATATAACGTATTGTACAAAAAAGAAATATATATTATTACATATTTTAATTATATTTATTATATTATATTATTGTATGATATTGTATTTACATAATGTTATGTACTTGCATTAAACTTTATTATTTGAAGGTATTTATACTTATATCTTTATAATAAATCTATCTTGATCCCAATGTTATCCACATTGACCAAAATAATTTTAAAAAATAATATAGTTTAATTAAATGGATGTTTTATCGCTCTCCATCCTGATTATAGTATTTTAGTTAAGTAATTTTGTAACTTTTGTATGAATACAATGACTTTTACTGAATAACCATATTTTATTTTCGACGGGTTGAAGCTTGGCAATGTTGAGCTACGGCCGACAACCAGAGCCACCCAATTCGGACCGTCGAGAGAAAGAAGAACTCTCTTAGGAAAGGTTTGACCAACAACGACTCCGGGATTGGTCCAAGCGGCTATCAAGGCTCACAGAGTTGTATAATATAGCATCAGAAAATGCCGCAGCGGCTCAAACGAGGCAAGCCGTATATTTCAATGCCGGGCGTCGAGATGGGAACTTTGAGATAGGCGACCTTATTTGGAAGAAAGACAGAGTCCAGTCCTTCAACGCAGAAAAGGTAATCTTTAAGTTGGCACCAAAGTATGTAGGCCCTTACATAATTGTCCAGACAAAAGACTCAAACACGTACCTTATTCAGGATGGGCAGGAGATGATGCATGCCGAATACCAAAAGCCATACCTACCTGATGACGGATCGCCTCTGGCCGAAGTAGACGACGTCGCCAAACCGACGATGGATACAGAGGCGATGATCGACCCGACTCCAGCAAGCAAAGCCGTTACCAACGAAAAAGCGCATACAAGGGTAGGTCCCAGCGGGGAACCAAGCCCCGAAGCAAGCGTTACACCGAAAAGGGGGAGGGGCCGGCCGCGAAAAACTGCAAGGGTGGTCGTCCGTCAAAATGTTATGGTGGTAGGGACGCGTGCGAAAGTTACCGAAACCCTACCGAAGCGTAAGAAGGGTCGTCCACGACAGAATACGTAATAGGTAAGTGGCTTAGCGTATAGTTAGGTTAGGAAAATAATCTCTCTCTGAGAACCCTCTTGACATGGAACACTCCTCTATTATAGAATGGACAGAAAGAAGGGCGCGCAAGTTGTCGCGGACCAATTCGCCCTTAACAAAAGGTGCCCACCCGCCAGGAGGACTCGGAGGTAGTTTTCATTGAGGAGCTCGACGGTGACCAAGAGGATCTCCGGATGTCGCCATCGTGGGGTCTGCCGGAGATCCCACCGCTTCCGACGCCGCGAGGACCAATTCCCATGGGACCTCCACCAACGGCGACACCTCGCAAGGGGACGGCTTCGCCACCGGAGTTACCCCTCCGTAGACGTCACGGACCAGCCCCACATGCCTCGCCCCACTGAGTCGACAATTGACCGCGAATGGAGGGAAATCGAGGCCGACCTCATCCGGATGAACACCCTCTCCCGGGAAAAGAGAGAGGCAGAAGAGGCAGCCTTCCGTGCCTACGTGTATTTCATCGATAGGCACGGCCGGTTCAATGCGGAGGTGGCTCAGTGGGGTGTTCGCATCGCCAATCGGAGGGAGGAGCAGGCGGTTATTCAGAAGACAATTGATCAAATAGATAGCTTAGTCTTTGAGATATGAACAGCTTATGGGTAAAAAGAGCCAAAAAGTATTTACGACGAAGTCTCAACGAAAACCAACCCACACGATCGTAGTAGGGCGGAAGAGTCGTATCTCGTTTAAGATGAAAAACAAATCTCACAACGGCATTGTATAATCTTTGCAACTTAGTCTCAAGGTAGGACGGAAGATCATTGAACGCAAGACAGGCATAATCAAAGTGTAGAACAATTGAAGCCCTAACAAGTAAGATACGAGCCGCTTCAGGCAAACGATAGCGCTTAGAGTGCAAACGGTATAAAACACCATGGACATTTGAAGATATTCGTGCTATGTGTACATTCTATGAGAGATCACATGTTAGATAACTCCAAGGCTCATAACCGAACTCGATAGAAGAACTTTAGTTCCTTGAAGCAGAATAGGTGGAATGTCAACATCTTTTAGACGTAAAGACTTAGGCCATTATCAGTTACCCAATTCGCAATCGCGTGAATATCTCTATTGAGATTAGCTATCGTCTCAAATATGCAAGAAAGTAAACATTGAATGTATATCTTGAGATCATCAGCAAAAAGCATATATTTAGAAAATTTGATGACATTTACAAGTCAAGTTTATGTAAATTAAAAATATTATGGGGCATGGAGTAGAACCTTGTGACATACTTGATGTTATAGGTAAAAAAGAAGAAGGTGCATTGTCAAGATTCAGCACGGCCTGTGAACACCCAAAGATATAAGAATGGATCTATTTCATCGCTAGTGGCGAAAAATTAAGTTCCTTTAGCCTAGATATAAGAGTGACGTGATTAATTTTATTAAAAGCCCGACTCATATAAAAAAGAACCATGATAGTTACCATACCATGCTCAAAACCGATGCAAATGCCATCGGTAGATCCTAGCAAATTAGCCTGAGTACTGTAACCACACCGAAAACCCGATTGATAAGGCAAAAGTAGAAATGTTGATTCAAGATAATCTACTAGTTGACTTGTTATGATGGAATCAAAAACCTTAGCAAAATGAGGTAGCAATCGGGCGAGTATCAGCCAATGAGTCCGGGACATTTTTCTTTAAAAGAGGTACAACTACTAATTTTTTCCAAAGAGTAGGATACATTCCAGAGTCAATGGATTTATTGAAGAGATTAACGAAAAAAGGTGCTAAGCTGTCAAGAACATTAACGAAATATGAGAGAGATAGTCCATCATAACTGCGACTCTTAGATTTAGGCAAATAGGATTTCATAGCTACAAGTACAGAACATAGTCTACACGTTGAAAAGAAAATAGTACCGCATTTTTATGATATGGGTGACCTATGATCTCATTAAATTGATTAAGAGAACAAGGTGGATGGCAACAGGCAGTCGAAGAGTAATTTTTTATAAGATATTCAGCACTAAATCACATCGCACACAAAAGTTTTTCCTCGCAAAACCCTCCACTTAACATATCGAAAACGAGGACCTCCCCGAAGGGAGTCCTTTACACTATTGCCTTGAAAAGGGACGGAAACAATACGTTCGAAACGTCGGCAAAAATACAATTTTGGTTCGTGGAGATCAATAAAGGATTTATCTCTCTTTAAAATGCAGAAAGCGACCCATCAGAGGCAGAAATATTATTACTAAAAGACATATCTGAAGGGTGAATAAGGTGATGAGAACTACTAGAAGGAAAGGTTGGTTTAACGTTCAGATTTTCTTGATGTTTACGATCGATGACTTGAAAAGATCTTACGCAACAATTATCTGCTTGTTTTTTGGAAGTAAAGATGATTGCACAACCAGGATGGAAAAGTTTATCACAGATAAGGCATCTCCGATTTTCATTCGCGATATTCTTATAGCATCTAGCGCAGGCCGGCATTTGAAATCACTATCACATTTGAACAAATACTATACAGAGAACAATATAATTAAATAATTAAATAAATACAACATTTTTAGACCTAATGAGACAAAATATTTCTAGTAGAGTGAAGGTAAAAGTAGAGCTAACGCAAATAATAAGATCATTCTGGATTACAAAAACTATAACATATAAAAGGGCTAAAAGATATTACAAATTCTGTTGCATTATACGTATACATTTTACGCATTACGGTTTTTCACAATATTAAGCGCATATAAACAATTAGCGATAAAAAAGAAAGTAGATAAAAATAGATAATGTGTTACTTACACACGTCACAAAAGTAAGTATAACTGTGTTCATACATACACATCAGTAATTATGCAATGAAAATATCGCGAATAGCAGGCAGTTAATAATATATATCGTGATAACGCAAAGTATAATGACACATTCACAATAAAAAATTACGTGTAGACAAGTTGGTTTTTCTAAATCCTGCTTAATTGAAATCCTAATAGTGCAACACTTTTATAATACAAATAATTAAACTAGATTTAATAAATGTAAATATATAAAAATTTCGATGCGCCAAAATTAACAGATAGACTCTATTGATTTTGTGAGATGACTATTTTAAAATTTGCTATATAGTAACTATTTTGAAAAGCTTTTATAATCAAGAGATTTTAAATGAGTAGTCCTTGATACACTCTAAAGCAAATATAAAATTCTCTCTAGGACACTTCGACACACTGTACCAATACGTATATAAATATGATAGGGCACACATTTGAAACACACATAATTAGGCGTACAATGATTTACACATGGCACACTTTATAGGGGCACACAGTATGGTACATAGATATGTAATGTACGTGAAGTATCGAAATAGATAGGTGAAGGTCACCATACACATTAAGATAGAATTCATAAATTGTTTTTGCACTGTGTACAACAATTTGCTTGAGATCACTCAGTGACCATTGTTGAAAAAACAGTTTTTGATGTTGAAGCAAGTATATGAAGTGAAAACATCTCGTTATGAACAGAAGGTCAAGTTTTGACGTGCCTCTATTTACAAAGAAAGAGAGAGACAGACAGACAGAGTGAAGGAGCGAAAGTGAGCGAGAGCGAGAGATTAGTTCGCCCGCAAGTGAGCTTTTTACGTAGGCGCGGGACGCGATCACGCAAAATAAATAATTCTTTTTTGGTTTGTAATTAACAACCGCATACGGATGTGATTATTAATTACCGGCGCCCGTCATTCCCATTATCCCGAATACCGCCCTCTCCGTTTCAAGAGCGGCCGAGGTAAGTTAACCGCGCATCTACCCCCCTCTTTCCCACGGTCCTTTTCAACTCGTGAAATTTGCAGCTGAATAAAGACGCGAGATCGGCAAGTGATCTCGTGGTTGCAACGGGCTTTGTGACGGTTGTTCGAGCGCGGGATCGGCTAATTTGAACCCGCCGCGCACTATCGGGGTACCGCCTAGGGAGTATAGTAAGGCAGTACTTAGCAGTACGTAGCAATTACTCCTTGCACCCGTACCGACAGGAGAAAATATACCCCGTTACAGTATGTATAATATTTATTAATTTGTGATGCTGGTTTTAATTTAAATAACAAAAAATTATTATGTAAATAAAATTATATCCGGATTCCCAACATCATCGAAAAAAAATATTAATTTATTAGTCCTGATTACCCGGTGGACTCACCCAGAGGAAGTTCCGTTGAATAAAATAATAGTTCCGGATAACTATTAAACCGCGTAACGAATATTAATACCTTAACCAAACTTAGATAAATATATAATTATATTACGGGATCTAATAATAGATCCCGTGGCACCACTAACCACGAGAGAGAGAACGTTAATTTTTAAATAATTAAAATAAATAATTTATTTTAATAAGAAAAAACGCGCACTGAATTTATCCTTCTTGTCCCCACTAAATAGATCAATTATTATTTTAATAATTAAAATAACTCACCAATTCGATGAAACGAAATCAATAAGATAATTAATATAATATAAATAATATCTAAATATACTCCTTGGATGCTATTCCGTTTGGAAATTTATATATATCTATATCTGTATAAATTGTGAGTAATTATTCCTCCTTATGAAAGTGATAAATCTACGGATACTCCTTAATCCTTCTTATACCAAAAATAAATCCTCCTTTATAATAAAATAACCAAGATAAATCTCCGAAATCAAAACTACAGAAAACAACACTCTTTGTGCGATCGATAAGATTAGAAGATCGATAGGATCAGAATACTACACTGTACGATCGGTAGGATCAGAATCCGAAGATATAAAAGAAATACTTTACTATTCGGTAGGTAGAATCAGAATGGCGATGATCCGTTTTTCCGAGTCACGCCAAACTTCTTCCCCGATTTTCCATCTCCCTCAATCTCCTAATATCCCTATCTGTTCTCTCTCTCGTTACCTGCGAGGGATACGGCAATATTATAATTCTCCAACCCTTCCGTATCCGTCACAGGTGTAATAAAGCTACCCGTATTTACCCCACTATAAATAAAAATGACAACTAATTTGCATAAGTTATCATTGTCCCAACTAGTATTTCGACTTTCCATATTTAAGGTAATTACAGTCATATAACGTAATATGCTGTTATATTTACCCATACGGAAGTCTTATTCTCTAATAAAGTCATCCATTGATTGGTTCAATAGATCACTAAATTATTCTCTAGTTAACAGCGCTAAATTCAAATATACATTTATCTCCGTACTCTTATACACATGTTCCCCCACTATCCGCGTTCCAAATTCCCTATACTATATGCGCGCGATCCCCGTATCGATACGAGCGCGGACCGCGTGTTCAGTGTGCGCGCGCTTGAATCTAGATCGATTCAAGATGGCGACAACTGAGCGCGGGCCGGCACGTAAACAACGTGCCTCGCGACCGTTTCCCCGGGTGTGCGCGATCCCCACCGGCGGGAGTAGTACCCGTGTACTACCGCGGAGTGATGCGCGTATGGAGGTGCGCGCACGCACCTGACAAGGCTCCTCAGGCGACGCAATACACGGCGAATCCTCCCACAACACCGATGTCAACAACCGCTCACGGAGAGGATTTAATAAGTATATTATATATACTCGTAAGTGTTTTTCCCTATAATTGTTTATAATAATTAATTATATTTTTTTTATCAATCGAACATATACTTCCCTTTCAACAACTCTCTCTCTCTATCTCACCTTAACACATAACCCTCCTTACCTTGTTTATTCCAACTAAACAATGTCTATTTATATTTATTTAAATTATTATATATCCACCAATTACATTAATTCCACCTGTTCTTTATCCCTCTTTAATGCTTAACTATTGTAATATTTAACCTATATTCTCTCCTTTCTCCTTCCTCAAATTAATAATCTACACACCCATCCGTTATCATTTTCCTTACATCTCCCTACTTATATTATTGTTAATATTTATAAACTATATATATATTTTCCCATAATACCTGTCCTTACCCTTAATTATATTATTTAATAGATATACATATTAATATATTTCTCTTTTTCAGATGCAGCGTGCCAAGGAGTACCTGTCACCGAGGGAACCCAGGACACGCTGATCCAAGGACCACCTACTAGACCTTCGCATCAACTCAAGAGGACAACTAGGTAAGTACAATTCATTAATATAATGCATCTATTTAATAATTAATGCTAATAATATATATATATTATTTTCAGGAGGCATCGGTGATGTACCCACATCACAAATTTTATAAAAATCTTGTTAAATTTGTTAATAGCAGTAACAAATTTTCGCATTGAAATCTATATTATATTAGAATTTATCCGTTCTCCGGTGTCCGGTGACAGGTGTCCGGCGTCCGGTGACCTGTGACCGGTACCCCTTAAGTTGTAAGAATTAAGAGTATGGATGGAGTGGAAGGGTTAACGTTGAATGTTTCCGGAATTTTTGAGGTTTTTGGAGGAGGGGTGGGGTAAAATTAGAAAAAATTTTAAAATATTTTATAGGGGTTATCGGTATAGGTGAATAAAAATATGACAATATTTCTTTTTTATCCCCCATTTTAAAAATGAAAGAAGGAGGGAGGAAGGGTTAACATTGAATATGTCAACCAGTATTAATTTAGCTCTCATATGTAATGATTGCTGGGAAGGGGGTAGGGGGGGTTTAGTAATAAATTCCAAAAATATTTAATAGGGGTGTTCGGTAAAAAAATGTGTTCACAGTAATACTAACATAGACTAAAACAGTACTATTACTCTAATAAATTTTGATAACATTTATAATATAATATATATAATTTAATGTATATATATTTTATTTTATGATACGTTTTATTTTTTTTATTACATTTAAATAGAGTATTTTTGCAAACATTTTGCATCATCTCTTATTTCACAGACGCAAAATGCGTGAGGAAGGTGGTTAAAAAAATTAAAATATTATTTTTCTTTCATTATTTTTAATGTAATACCGAATGTAATATTAGAATAACTTTTATAATTAATTTTCAACTTTTTATTATTGTAATTGTATATCATTATTTTTGGTTGCAATTAATAAAAAATTTTTTTATAAAAGATTTTTAAAAATAAAATAATTAATTAATGTGAATTAATAAAATGTGAAAATAGATCTTCTAGCCACAATTTTAATCTCAAAAAATTTTATAAATTCAATTATTATGTATAAATATAATTTGTTTGAATGAATTAATGAATACATACAATTCTTTAGCTGAGTTTCGTAATTTTGCATGAAATTTTAAATAGTTCGTCTTCTTTCCATGAAATATCATCAAAAAACATGAAATATATGTGTAAAATGGTCGAAGAATAATTTTACATTCTAAGTTTTGTTGTTGAAAATATTATTCTGGTAGGAAAATCACACATTTGTTACCACATTGATGTAGCTTCCTACAGGAAAAGTGTAGAAATATTGTAAGTAATGATATATGTGTTATTATACGTATTAAAACTAAAAACTAAAATTCCTTACTCCATCGATTAATTTTATTTTTTTTTAATTGATTCAGAATTATGTAGAAATATGTTCAGTATCTCCAAACTTTTAAGTAATTGACTAAGATTAAATAAGTATATACAATGTTGCAAATATAATACACTGTTATTTTCATTTTATAGATTAAAAAAAATTGTTTATAATTGAATATTATGTTAATTAATTACATATTATATTATATTATATTCTACATAGCTATTCAATTAAATTTTAAAATTATAAAGTTAAAAAAATATATAAAAAATAAATATAAAATTAGTATAATTTCGACCGAAGTAGCGTTAGCTACCGAGGAATTGTCGCTAGTATAAATATAAAATCTTTCGATACTCTTTTACCAAAATGATACAGTTGTTTTTTATTTAATTTATTGTTACGTGTGGCAACACTTCACTTATAATATATTAATACAATATGCATAAATTAAATATAAGTAACAAAATGCTGATGTTAAATCAATCCAAATCGGAGCACGACCGCCGGTGCACAGTAAAGAACAAACTGCTGACGTCGAGTTCATCCAGCTCAAACGACGAGGAGTAACGCTGACTCTTGGGTCACCGACACCGCCCAGCTGACGATTTCGTAGAGGCATTACAACACCTCACGAGAAAACGATATACAAGTTGAGGAGTCAGACAATTATGTAGGGCAATGAGTTACGTATATAAACAAAAGAAAGAACCAGCATCCAACCAGCGAGCAAGACTAGCAAGTCATGAATCCCTCGCTGGCGGACCGAAGTGCACCGATGCACTTTACAGCGAATATTGATACCCACGGTATGGGTATGTTTTAGCGACGGTAGTACGCGGACCACGACCCAGACCACGGCCGAGTGGTATCGTGAACCAAGGATCGAGCCCAGGTCGTCTCACGATACCTGGCGTATCCGCTGCTGATGTCAACAAGACGGAAGGTTAGGCGGCGTCCTAACCTCAACCGTCACACGTGCTCAGCAGACGACGACGGCTGAGGTGCTCCCCCACCTTACACCCGTATACCGGGGAACGCGGCACCGACGGCGACGATCGCGCGGCACTAGGCGAGGTGCGCGGGCAGGGGGAATCACTCGAGCAGCGAGAGTGTTGCGCGCGCGAAGAGCTCGAGTGAGCGACCGTGAGTGGGATTATGGGAGAGAGCGAGCGGAGCGAGGGGAGCGCGCGAGTAGAGTAGGAGTCGCGGTATACCTAATGTATGCGTGCGAAGGTATACCGCGGCACAATAGTATACATATATATACGGTGAGCGCACACCTATGTATGCGTATATAATATAGTATATAGCGCGCACATGTATACTAGGTTAATTAATTATTTTAATCACGTTGCGTAGTAGTTAATTAAATAAGATACATAGATCCGTCAGTAGAATTTGGGGCGATTTGTAGTAGTTTTTAAATTGTATATAACTGTAAATAGTGCGGAAATTAAATTTTAATTATTGTATGAGTGCGTCGGATAGTTAGTATTAATTACATAGCCGGTAGGCACGGGGCGGCAGCACCGACTGGGTTACCGATATGGTAATTATTTATTTGTATTGCGCGCCTTCCGAGTGTCGGGGATGATTGGTTGCGTGATTGACCCAATAATTAACAGGTTGGTGGTGACGAAAACCACTATTATTGGATAATCGGCCTTGACGGAAATAAGATCAAGGCTGACTACGCGTATCGATCACGCAATCAACCGCCATAATCAACGCCGGTAGATAAGGAGTAGAATAGGATAGAGAAAGATAGCGATAGGGTGGGGAGGAAAATCCTTAATTTGGGAGGATCAAGCCACGCCGCGAGCCGGATGAAGAAGCCGGTCTCGACGATTCGCTACCTGATCGTCCGAGGAGATAGTCGTGTTTCATAGAGTAGTATTTTTGAGGCGAAGTAGCCATTTTGTAGAGTTGAGTTGAGTATTTTTGAGTTAGAGTAGTAGTCGAGTAGAGTAGAATCGAGGAGAGTAGTATTGGAGCGGAGAGAGAGATTTATTAGACGAGTAAATTTACGGTTAGCCCGACGGGCGGCCGAATTCTAATATTTAAATATTATTTGCCGGACGGACGGATATAAGTGTGATTGAGCGTGTGCAAGTGTGTGAGTCGGTCGCGAGTCGCGATTATATATATTGTGTCGGTGCCGGAGTTCGTCATATCTTTTTATTAAAAGTTTTAATAAATGAGTTGTGATTATAAGACTGAATTCGTGAGTGTTATTTGATTATTTCCTTTACTCTAAAAGCCGCCGGTTCCGAGGTGGTCAGCCGTCGGGATTCCCTCTGTGACGAGGAGTCGAGGTGAAGATTTGCCGGGTTGCCGAGTAGTTGTTAGAGTAATTATTCTTTTTATTTTAAATATCGCCAGGCACCCAATTAAATATAAATCGGTGATATTTTAACCATTTTGAACGTCGCTACGACGGAACATCCGTCGGTTTATTATTTAATCCAATTAGATTGTCCCCGACGAAAAGTAGCGTCGCAAAGTATTTCTAATAAAAAATAAGACATTTATTTCAAAAAAGTATATGCCCTACACTATTTGGTATAGTTTATTTGTTTTTCTTATTCTAAATATCGCAAAACACCTTCTGCAAAGGTGTAAAAAGTCGCAAGTATGATGTATTTCCAATAACACTTTTACACTAGATATCTAATTTTTAATAGCCTAATTTTAACGCATGTCTTTTTTCTACTTAAGACAATAACTTAATTTCTTTTTATTTTCAAACAACTTCAACAATATAAATCACTGAAATCAAAATGGAATCGTCAAGTATTTCTGTTGATAAATGACACATTTTTTCAAAAAAATATATACTACACATAATTTATTCTATAATTTTTAGTAACCCCATGTCTTACAGCAATAAACAAACAATAGTATTTATAACTATATTCATTTGTGTGAAATTAATTTCTCTAAATATAATAGAAATGAAATATCTCTTTTTTATTTTTTTAAATAAAATTAGAATAAACATGCAATATGTAAGATTTTATAATGAATTTTATGCAAGTTAAAAAAGCATTCGAAGTTTTTTAAATACAAGTATATTTTAAATACAAGTATTTGTTAGAAAATTTAGCGTTCGGTAATATGTATATGTATAATAATATCGGTCTCTCCGAACCAAATGCTTTACTTTTAGAATAAAGCAGGCAAATCGTACTCTTTGTCCACTATGGTTGGTGGAATTTCCCAGAGCACGGCCTTTTAAAATAATTAAAGGCGTTTCGTCCTCGATCTCCAGCTTGGACTCCTCAGTAAGGAACTGGAGATCTTACCTTAGACGCCTGTCGCAAGATGATATGCGACGCCAGCAAGATGTTCTGCGGCTATATATATAGAAATTAGACGACGATCTCTCCAACGAGTGTAGAGAGATAGTCGTCTCCCTCTGGTGGTGGGAAAAGCCACCAGCCAGAGCGCGAATTTTTAGACCGTATCGCGAGTTATTAGTTAGAAAATTTTAACGTTCGGTAATATGTATATGTATAATAATATCGGTCTCTCCGAACCAAATGCTTTACTTTTAGATATGCCTGCTTTATTCTAAAAGTAAAGCATTTGGTTCGGAGAGACCGATATTATTATACATATACATATTACCGAACGTTAAAATTTTCTAACAAATAACTCGCGATACGGTCTAAAAATTCGCGCTCTGGCTGGTGGCTTTTCCCACCACCAGAGGGAGACGACTATCTCTCTACACTCGTTGGAGAGATCGTCGTCTAATTTCTATATATATAGCCGCAGAACATCTTGCTGGCGTCGCATATCATCTTGCGACAGGCGTCTAAGGTAAGATCTCCAGGGGCCTTATTCAGTAATTTTATCGCAAGCGCTAAGTACGATTTAACGCCAAAATTTGTTCGTTATGTGACTTTTATCGACAAATTTTGGCGTTAAATCGTACTTAGCGCTTGCGTTAAAATTTCTGAATAAGGCCCCAGTTCCTTACTGAGGAGTCCAAGCTGGACATCGAGGACGAAACGCCTTTAATTATTTTAAAAGGCCGTGCTCTGGGAAATTCCACCAACCATAGTGGACAAAGAGTACGATATGCCTGCTTTATTCTAAAAGTAAAGCATTTGGTTCGGAGAGACCGATATTATTATACATTTAAATACAAGTATTTAAATATTAAAACAATAACTTATTAAATTTTTTTAATTCTTAAAAAGCTTTCGCAATATAAAGTACTAAAATCTGTTGTAATAATATTTTCTTCTATAATTAAAATTTAATATAAACGCGCTATAAACGAATGATATGTTCATTTAATCTCTCTACGATTGTACGCCGACTTGAACATACACGAGAAATGGTCATCTTTAATAAATAAAATATATACCTCTTATTAAGTATTCCAACATCAAAATTAAATTGGAATCGACAAGTATTTGATAAATCTCATATGTTTTCCCTGCTGGAAATGTGAATCTAAAAACTAAGAATTAAAAGTAGTCAGTTAATAGGTTAAATGAAACGCTTTTTGCCATTGCGTTCGTTCATTTAATAGATTGCCGTAACCTCCAAATATTTCCACTTCACTTTCTGGCCATACACGTACTTAAAACTCCAAATTTTTAATCAAATTGGATCGTTTACTCGAATACTAATACTAATTTACTCTTAATTCTGCATTTAAACCAGTCATTTTAAAGTATCATTTAGATTTACAATATTTCCAATTTATTTTCCAAGTCTATTTAAACTGTCATTTAAATAGCTAGGAAATAGGTATAGTTTCGGTGACCATTTTATCAAATAATCCGATCTTTTTAGGGTTGAAGCAAGGACTTAAATGAACATATCGTAATCATTGGCTGTTTTGAATCTAAGAAATGGGCGAATTAAAGAGGAAAAAGCGTTTCATTTAACAGTGGTAACAGGATAGCAGAAGTAGCTATAAAATACGTTAATTTAGTTAATAACCTACTAGCTATGAACGCTCGCTTCGCTCGCTATTTACATATACTGATGGTATGACAAATATGAAAAATTTTTACATAATTCTGCACAACCGTATAACGGAAGTGTCTTATATTTTTGTCATCGAAAAAATTGTTGTTCCTCAAATATCTCAAATAGTTGTCCATCAATTTAATTGAAATTTTAAGGTTATATTCTTTATCATTTAGGAACTTTATAGTCCTATTTCCAGTTATAATGATATTTACAGGTTCATAAATACAGTTATTCTTCAACAGCTCAAAAACTTGAGGTTCCACAAAAAAAATTAAATGGACGAAATATTCGTTTCAAAATTACAAAACATTTTCTATAAAATACTTTGCAATTGGAAACGAATTTCATTAGATAAACATATAAAAACGCTTAAAAAAATGCTAAATGATCAATAATACACGTATTTTTGTAATAAATGAAAAACTTCAAATTCTACATAAAAACTTTATATAGACGAAGTGTTTGTTTTAAAATTCCAAAACTTTTTTCTATTGAACATTTTGCAGTTCGAAAAAAAATTTGATTAAATATCAAGTATAATTAATATAATATATATATCATATTAATATAACATAATATAATTAATATAACATATATATCAGTTATATGTTACTTAAATTCCATAATCAGTTTCAGCAATTGAAAGTTCTGAAATCAAAGCAGACTAATCGATAAGTATTTTCTACTATCCCACAAATTTGTATTTTAATTAAATATTTTTATATATGAGATCACTACATAACCGCAAAATATCGACAAAACAATTTGAGTCCGCATAAGTTCACACATACGTTTATATATTTATATATTATAGTTTATAAATTATATAAATAGTCAATATAATAAATTAATTATGAAGTAAAAATTAAAACAGTTGACAGTATTATAAATCTAATCATGTAAATTTGAATAAGGTTATTATATTTTAGGTTATTCGATAGAATAACGTATATAAAACCAATAACCCTATATCCAATAACCGAATATCCGGGCTAACCTCTCTACGGGGATAAATTCACTCTTACGTTATAATATTAATGAGGGATGAATCATTCTAAGATCATTCAAAGGACCGGAGGTCAATTAATATTATAACCTAAAAGTGTGATTTACAATTCTTGGCCAAATACAATTTTTGTCATTTGTACGCATAAGTACCTTATAAATTATTAAATTAAATAATCAATACAATAAATTAATCATTGAGTACAAATTAAAACAGTTGACAGTATCATAAATTGTAATTTTTTTTAATTTAATAAAATGATAAAAATGTTATATGTAATATATTTAAAAAAAATGAAGGTCTCGAACAGCTTCTAACCCGAGACCTTTTGAATAACAGTTGCATATAGCGTGCGCCTTAGCGCTCACGGCTACCGCATCTATACGCTGTTAAAATATCAGAACTTGTATTTAAGTTGTGCCTCCTGGTGTGGGGCTTACAGTTAAGGATTTATTTTTTTTAATGTTACTCATTTGAATTTTGGCTTATTTATTAATTTAGAATTTTAATTAATTTTTTTATAATTTATAAATAAAAAAGAATTTGTCAGATGTTTTGAATGTAGTCATATACTTATTGTCGAGTTCGTACTTCCCGCCGGAGTAGGAACTAACCTGAAGATAGTCGAAAGATTTCGCGCATGCTTCGTATGCAGTACGTAGTCCATTTCTCATAAATGGTTTTTTAATCTTTTAAATAAATTTATGATTTTTTAAACATTTTAACGTTGGTTCAATTAAAAATAGAAAAGGTTCAATTAAAAATTTCAAAAATATATTTAGAAATACGTTGATTAGTATTTTTTTATTGCATATAATTAATATTTGCAGGCTGGCGTAAGGGATGTCCGACAATATTTTATTATTTAACTAACTATTTATTAATTTTTCAATGCATTTAATGCTTGAGCAAATTAAACAAAGTCTTGATTTATCTTTTGCCAGCTTGAGCTAATTAAAATACGTATTAATTTCTTTTTCTTATTTATTATGATAAATACAATAAGAACTTAAATATTCCTAAAACTTTTTTAGGACTTGTTGATTTAACAGCTGATAATAATACCAATGAAAAAGAACTTGACGAATTAAAACATATTAAAATATTATCAAATTTAAAGGAATCAGAAAGAAAAAGAGCGTATAAAGAAAAAATGACAGATGAAATGAAAATAAAGGAAGCTGTAACAAAAAGAGAGGATAAGGTAAAAATGACCAATGAAATGAAAATAAAGGAAGCTAAAAGAAAAAGAGCGTATAGAGCAGAAAGGACATATGAAATGAAAATAAAGGAAGCTGAAAGAAAATGAGCGAATAGAGGTAAAATGACGAATGAAATGAAAGTAAAGGAAGCTGAAAGAAAAAGAGCGAATAGTGCTGACATAACGAATGAAATGAAAATAAAGGAAGCTGAAAGAAAAAGAATGAAAAGAGCAGAAATGACAAATGAAATAAAAATAAAGGACGCTGATAGAAAAAGAGCGGATAGAATAGAAACGACGAACGAAATGAAAATATAGGAAGCTGAAAGAAAAAGAGCACATACAGCAGAAATGACGAATGAAATGAAAATAAAGGAAGCTGAAAGAAAAAGAGCGGATAGAGCTGAAATGACGAATGAAATGCAAATAAAGAAAGCTGAAAGAAAAAAAGCACATAGAGCAGAAATGACGAACGAAATGAAAATAAAGGAAGCTGAAAGAAAAAGAATGAAAAGAGCAAAAATGACGAATGAAATGAAAATAAAGGAAGCTGAAAGAAAAAAAGCACATAGAGCAGAAATGACGCACGAAACGAAAATAGAATTGACAAATGAAATAAAAGTAAAGGAATCTGATAGAAAACTGAAAGAAAAAAAAACGGAAAAAACAGAAATGACGAATGACATAAAGGTAAATGAAGTAAAGAAAAGTAAAATGTATTATAATAGTATGACAATACAACTAAAAACAAAACAAAATGAACATAAGAAATTAAAACAAAATAAAAGAAAAGCAAACACAGAATTAGAATATGATACGAAAGATATAAATTCAAAAATAGGTTTAATTGCAAATATAGCTTTTTTGAAAACACCATCGAATTAAATTTTTTAGGAAGTTTAAATAATCATTGTAATTTCTATAAAACAATACACTTCAAGAATGAAATCTCACATGATAAAAAATATACTAACTGTTGTCATAAAAATAAAATATTTTTAAATAATGATAACTCATATCCAAAAGAATTAAAAAATTTATTATTTCTAAATACTTCAATAAGTACAAATTATAAAAAAAATATACGGGGATACAATAATTCTTTTGCATTTGCTAGTTTTGGGTCAAAATTAGTAACTTTTAATACTCCTGGGCCACAAGTATTAAAGATATGTGGTCAAGTATACCATAATTCATATGCATTACATCCAAATAAAAATGAATTTCCAAAATATGGACAATTATATATAATCGACAATGAAATAGCAAATAAATATAGAGCGAAAGATTATAAAATAGATAAACCTGATATAAATTTATTAAATGAATTATGTAAGTTTCTAACAACACATAATCCTTATGCAAAAGCATACAAAACGATGTATCAAATAGAAAAAGAAGAGATTAACAGAGCACAAAATAATAACATTACACCACGTGAAGTAGTTATTGACAATTGTGCAACAAATAAGTCATATTTTGCTTCATGCAATGAAGTTGCTGCAGTATATGTAGGAATTGACGGAGAACCACCAATAAATATTCTCAGTAAACATCTCGACCCAATGTTATATCCGTTAATATTTCCTCTTGGTGACCCTGGATGGTGTCCTAATATGAAATGTTTAAAAGCAGATAATAAATATAATAATATTTCAATATTACAATATTATTCATTTAAATTAAGTATACGTGATGATTTTAATCCTTGTTTAAATTTAAAAAATATATCACAACAATTTATTGTTGACGTATGGACAAGAATTGAAGGATGTCGATTATACTATTTGCGCAGTCATCAAGCAGAATTACGAACTGAAATGTATAAAGGATTGATGGATTACGTTTATAACAAAGTAAATATTGAAGATTATAAAATAGGGAGATTGATAATATTACCTTCAACCTATATAGGAAGTCCCAGAGTAATACAACAAAATTATTTAGATTCAATGAGTCAATTACAAGTTGATGGAAAACCAGATATATTCCTCACAATGACATGTAATCCTACATGGAACGAAATTCAAGAAAAATTGTTACCATATGAAACAGCTATAGATCGTCCGGATTTAATATTACGCGTTTTTAATCAAAAAGTTAAAATTTTAAAAAATGAACTTTTAAAAAAAAGTATTTTTGGAGAAGTTAAAGGTTATGTTTATGTGATAGAATTTCAGAAAAGAGGATTACCACATATGCACATGTTAATTTGGTTGCATAATGATGATAAATTAGGAGATGTTGATCAAATTGATTCTCTTATAAGTGCTGAAATACCTGATGAAATTAAATATCCTAGATTATACAATATAGAAAAAATAATATGATACAAGGTCCTTGTGGAATGCAAAATAAAAATAGTGTATGTATGAATGAAGATAAAACACGCTGTACAAAAAAGTTTCCTAAACCATATGTTGAACAAACAAATTTTAATTCAGATGGTTATCCTTCTTATCGCCGAAGAAATAATGATAATAAAATTATATATTCAAAACATAGAATTGCAGATAATAGTTTTGTCGTGCCATATAATCCATATTTATTATTATTGTTAGAATGTCATATTAACATAGAAATATGTAATACAATAAAAGCTATAAAATATTTATTTAAATATTTTCATAAGGGTCCTGATACTGCTTTTGTAAAATTCACAATGGAAGTCATTAATGATGATATGCATAAAAATAATGAAGAGGTATATAATTATGATGAAATATCACAACATTTATCTACTAGATATGTATGTGCACCGGAGGCTATGTATCGTATCTTGGAATTGAAATTACATCAACAATCTTATGCTATAGTATAAGATTACCTGTTCATAAAGAAAATGAACAATATATATTTTTTCAAGAAGGACAACAAAATACATTCATTGATAAAAATATAGATACAACATTAACATCATGGTTTAAATTAAATAAAGATGACGAGAATGCAAAACAATATCTATATACTGAAATTCCTTATCATTATGTTTTTAATAAAAAAATTAAAGCATGGACTAAAAGAAAACAATTTAATAAACCTATTATAAGTAGAATGTATTTCGTAAATCCAAATAAACGTGAAACATTTTTCTTACGACTATTATTATTACATGTACGAGGTGCAAAATCATTTGAAGATATCCGAACTGTAAATGGTATAGTTTACGATACGTATGAAACTGCTTGTTTATCGAGAGGTATTATTAGTACTAATGATGAGTGGGATAAATGTTTAGCAGAAGCTGCAGTATTCAAATTTCCTAAATCTATGTGCAAACTATTTGCATTTATTCTTGTATTTCAAACAGCAATTAATGCTTTGGATTTATATAATAAATATAAGATTCATTTTATGGATCCAAATTTATCAGAATTTGAGGGTGAAAAAAAAGCTTTGTATAATATTGAAAAAATCTTATTGTTACATGTAATGAAATTAAATGATTTTCATTTACCTAATATGGATAATTATGAAGTAAATAAAGAGTATGATGATGAATTAGATATACATGATCATATTAATACCTTAGAAACTTTAATAAATTCTTTAACATTAAATCAAAAGAAAATATATGATTTAATCATCAATGCAACAATTAATAATATTGGAAATAAGTATTATTTCATTGATGGTCCTGGTAGTAGTGGAAAAAGTTATTTACATAATGTAATTATTACTTATTTAATATCAATGAATATTCCTTTTCTTACAATGGCTTGGACTGGTATTGCTGCTAATTTATTAATTAATGGAAAAACTGTTCATAGTACATTTAAATTACCATTAAATATAAATGAACAATCAACATGTAAAATTAGTCCTAATTCAGAATATGGTACTTACTTAAAAAATATTAAAATTATAATTTGGGATGAAATTTCAATGGTATCTAGATATGCTTTTGAAACAATTGATAAATTTTTCCGAGATGCGTGTAAAAATGATCTTCCTTTTGGAGATAAAATTATTGTAACTTCTGGAGACTTTAGACAAACACTACCAATAGTACCACATGGAAATAGAACTAAAATTATTGAAACTTGCGTCAAAAGAAGTTGTTTATGGCCATATTTTTCAAGGTTATCATTGACTGAAAATTTAAGATTGCAAAAGCCAGATACTAGTTTCAAAAAGTGGTTACTTGATATAGGAGAAAATAAAAATTTAACAAAATATGAATTAAAAAACAATGTCAAAGAAATACCAACACAATTCATTTGTGATAACAATTTAATAACAGAAATCTTTGGAGATAAGATATATCCTAATGATCCAACATTAAAAAATAAAGTAATATTATCGCCTTTAAATTCTAATGTATTAAAACTTAATGAAGATATAGTAGAAAAAATTGATGGATGTAGTTATACATTTTGATACATTACAAGAATCAATCCCAACAGAATTTTTAAATTCATTAACACCCAATGAATTACCTCCACATAAATTAATATTAAAAAAGGGTGCAATAGTAAGGTCTTTGCGAAATTTAGATATCAATGGTGGACTATGTAATGGAACAATAATGATAATCAAGGATATAAAACAGTGTGTTATAACAGTAGAAATAATTACAGGTAAAAATGCTGGCAAGATAATATTATTACCACGTATTGATTTATATCCATCATCAGAAGAAATTCCGTTTCATATGATAACAAGACAATTTTCAATAAGACTTAGCTTTGCTATGACTATAAACAAAGCTCAAGGTCAATTCTTCGACAAAGTTGGTTTATATTTAAATACTCCTGTTTTTAGTCATGGTCAATTATACGTATAGCTTTATCAAGAACAACATCAAAGGATAATTTAAAAGTATTTATAGATAATAAATCTATTAATAAAAATGATAATATAATAAAATATAGAAATAAAAAACTTATCCTCAGTGAAAACGCAAAAATTTATACAAAAAATGTAGTTTATTCAGAAATATTTGAATATTAATTTTATATATATATATATATTATTTTTTTCATTGTCTAAATACATACATATATATAAATGTATTAAGAATTATAAATATACTTATAAATATGTTATTCACTGAATATTGGCTGAGAAATCGCCATCTTGATTTATTCAAACTTATTATTACATATAAATAATTAATAAATAACTTTAATATTAATTATTATAAATTGACTGAATATTGGCTGAGAAATCGCCATCATGATTTATTTAAACTTATTATATATTAGATGAATAATTAAAAAAAAATAAACTTATTATTAATTGTTATGTATTGACTGAATATTGGCTGAGAAATCGCCAACATAATTTATTCAAACTTATTTTTTGAAATAAATAATTCAAAAATAAACTTATTATTAATTGTTCTAAATTGACTAAATATTGGCTAAGTAATCGCCATCATAATGAAATAATAAACTTATGATTTATTGTTATGAATTGACTAATTATGAGTTGTTACGAAATGATTAAATATTGCCTAAGAAATCGCCAACATAATTAAATAATTAAAAAATAAACTTATTATTAATTGTTATAAATTGACTAATTATGAGTTGTTACGAAATGATTAAATATTGGCTGAGAAATCGCCATCATAATTAAATAATTAAAAAATAAACTTATTATTAATTGTTATAAATTGACTGAATATGAGTTGTTACGAAATGATTAAATATTGGCTGAGAAATCGCCATCATAATTAAATAGTTAAAAAATAAACTTATTATTAATTTTTATGAATTGACTGAATATTGGCTGAGAAATCCCCAACATGTTTATTCAAACTTATTATTAGATATATAAATAATTAATAAATAAACTTTTTATTAATTGTTCTAAATTGACTGAATATTGGCTAAGTAATCGCCATCATAATGAAATAATAAACTTATGATTTATTGTTATGAATTGACTAATTATGAGTTGTTACGAAATGATTAAATATTGGCTAAGAAATCGCCAACATAATTAAATAATTAAAAAATAAACTTATTATTAATTGTTATAAATTGACTGAATATGAGTTGTTTCGAAACCCTGTTGAAAAGACCTTATAAAATCCGATAAAATAATGGCACATTGAATCGGGGTGCCGATAAAAATTTTATAGTAATATATCGGGCGATTTCTTTTTTATCGGTACCTATAATGAAATCCTCACAGCTACGAATCACAAGTTCCGAAATTTAGTTTTTATAAGTTTTACCTGGTAAAAGATATATCAGTTTCTATGAGACTAATAAATTTATAGGCTTTTATAGAGATATGCTCATTTAATTATTTATAGAAATCTATTCACTTTACCAATATGAATTCAGAATCGGCATATATCGTAATAAATTGATTGAAAAATTATAAGCCTGTATAGATGTTTTACTACATGAATTACACAAGTGCATCCAAGAAAATATTAATCGGGTTCTATAATAAAAGAAATGACTATGAAAAGAGTATAGTTCATACACATTTCCCGATAAAAAATTTAATAAGCTCTTATCATGGAAATACTGTATATGTTTATATCTTTTTTTGCTTTCTAATAGTAGGTTTATAATTCGAGTCTATAAGGAATTCCGGGTGCAAAAACCTCATACCATACTATACAATAAATGCTTATAGTATTTTATAAGATAAACCTCCCAAAAGAAAAAAACATTTTATAGTACAATATGATGATCAACAAAATAAATGGGCGGTTCGTTTACCGGATCGTATGAGCTGAGACATCCATAAATACAATCTTAATCAAATCGCTAATCGCGTTCAACCAGGCAATTCCGTATTTATTATTTATAACAAATAGGCATGTATCGGGTTTTTTAGTATTTGACGTATTCGTGTGCATTGAATTACTAAGGTTCTATAAGGCTTTTCACTATATTGTCCACTAACAACTATCGGTGTCTACCGTTAATTTCCATAATTTTAAACCAACCAATACAGTTCTTTTATAAGGTTTTACGAGGATCGACGCATGTATTAGGCATACGACCTATCGGGTACTAACGGCTGCGCCAGCAATAACAAATCTTAATCAAATCGCTAATCGCATTCTACCAGGCAATTCCATATTTATTATTTATAACAAATAGGCATGTATCGGGTTTTAGAGTATTTGACGTATTCGTGTGCATTGAATTAATAAGGTTATATAAGGCTTTTCACTATATTGTCCACTAACAGCTATCGGTGTCTACCGTTAAATTCCATAATTTTAAACCAACCAATACAGTTCTTTTATAAGGTTTTACGAGGATCGACGCATGTATTGGGCATACCACCTATCCGTTACTACCGGCTGCGCCAGTAATAACAAATCTTAATCAAATTGCTAATCCCATTCTACCAGGCAATTCCGTATTTATTATTTATACCAAATAGGCATGTATCCGGTTTTCGAAAGTTTGACGTATTTACAAGGTTTTACGAGGTTCGACGCATGTAAGGGACAGACGGCCTATCGGGTTGTATCGGCTGCGCCAACAATAATACGAATTACATAAGTATACTTAATTTCCCAGGTAGCACTGTCCGTCTCGGAGACGTTTTTAAAACATTATTAAGCGTTTTAAGCGTTTTAAGCGTTTTAAAAACGTCTAGAAATGTCTTTAAGACGTTTTGTGCTGACGGGGTTATTAATGCTGCAGCGATACTCGTATGACACTTTCATGTATTCTTAGTTTTGTAACCTTCAGTTATAAATGTTTTTCATTGTTATTCTTCATGCATATAAAGATAAAAGTTTCTATGATATAGTACTAATTAACATGAGAGAAATATTAAATTTATTTTATATAAACTTATCCAATATAATAATTCTTTTCTTTTCAGGCATCAAATCGAACTCAATTACATGTTAATTTTCAGTATATTTTCAAATACAAAGAGTATTCTTCCTCCAAGGTCAAAACAGATCTGGAAAATAAATAATTTTAATTCAATTTGAATGTGCTCTAAATTATAAAACTAATTAATAGCAATAATTAATAGCTCTGAGTGTGTAATATTTTACATATACTCATATATATATATATATATATGGGTGGTTCTCTGTGACATCGAAGATGAAAAAAATAAATATTGCTATAACTGTGGGAATATGTTTTAGAGGTATCCAGTAGTTCTCCTGAATTTTTTCAGATTTTTTCTGGGCCATTATTTTAAGTTACAGAGAGTCAAAGTTGACATTTTAGCACTTTTTTGCATTATATGTCCATTTTCATGAATTTTTTGCTCCCAGGGGATGCATTTTTCACTAAAAACATAAGTATGACTTTTTTTGTAAAATTTTCCGAACTTTTCATTAAAAATACTTTTAAAGACATATATGTATGCTGTCACACTCTTGTAAGCCATTTAAACCTTAAATAGTGAAAATCAGTAATTCTGCTCCGGACTCTGCTAACCTAACACTGTCTAAAAGTTGGCTTTTTATAGTCAGAAACTGCCTAAAAATTTCCAGAGTGGGTCTAAATCATTAAGATCACTTATGGTCAAAATATCCGGGAAAAGTGCCCGAAATATTAATAGAAATGTATATTTGTTGCCTTATAACGATGAATCTAGTAGCATGATCATTGCAAAAAAATTTATGCACTTACCTTGGAATGGTAGAAAAGTATCTCCACTTGTTTCAGTATCCATCTAATCCCCTGTAAGGTGCTAAAAATACAAATATTATTATAAAATTATAAAAAATTATTATTTAATCATTTATAATGCTGGATTTTTAGTTTTACATCCCTTACAAGAATTATAATACTAATCTGAAGGATTACTATAAAAGTATCAACATTATTATTATTATTATTCAGCAATACATTGTTTAGATTTCTCAAACTTGTCACTGTGACGTTATCATATTATTCATTATAATTATATATCCGATTTATTTATATATCTTTTGTATTAAATACGTATATTCAGTTATTGTAATAATGATGTTTATATATTTATAGTAATCCTTCAGATTAGTATTATACTTCTTGTAAGGGATGTAAAACTGAAAATTCAGCATTATAAATGTTTAAAAATTAATTTTTTACATTTGTATAATAATATTTATATTTTTAGCAGCTTACAGGGGATTAGATGGATACTGAAATAAGTGAAGATACTTTTCTACCACTCCAAGGTAAGTGCACAAATTTTTTGCAATGATCATGCTAATAGATTCATCGTTATAAGGCAACAAATATACATTTCTATTAATATTTCGGGCACTTTTCCCGGATATTTTGACCATAAGTGATCTTTATGATTTAGACCCACTCTGGAAATTTTTAGGCAGTTTCTGACTATAAAAAGCCAATTTTAGACAGTGTTAGGTTAGCAGAGTCCGGAACAGAATTGCTGATTTTCACTATTTAAGGTTTAAATGGCTTACAAGAGTGTGACAGCATACATTTATGTCTTTAAAAGTATTTTTAATGAAAAGTTCGGAAAATTTTACAAAAAAAGTCATACTTATGTTTTTAGTGAAAAATGCATCCCCTGGGAGCAAAAAATTCATGAAAATGGACATATAATGCAAAAAAGTGCTAAAATGTCAAGTTTGACTCTCTGTAACTTAAAATAATGGCCCAGAAAAAAACTGAAAAAATTCAGGAGAACTACTAGATACCTCTAAAATATATTCCCACAGTTATAGCAATATTTATTTTTTTCATCTTCGATGTCACAGAGAACCACCCATATATATATATGATACAGTTGCATGTAATCTTAATTTTGAATTATTTAGTTATAAATATTTTTTATTGTTAATCTTCATGCAAGTAAAGGTAAAAGTTTTCTATTATAAAGCTACTAATGAAAATCAAAGAATTATTAAATTTATTTTATATAAACTTATCCAATATAATAATTCTTATACGATTCACTGATTCAAGTAAACTCTGTAAAATAATTCAGAATGTGTAACGGCATTTATATGTATTCTTTCATTAGTATACTCTTGTATAAAAGTTTATTCTTCATTATTTTTTAAAAATAAAAAAAATATTAACAGATATTTTAGAACAAATATTTCTATATTCAATATTCCTATATATTTAACTACTTTAGTAATGGTTATAGAAATAACTGTCAGACTCGAGTGACACTTGCAGGTATTCTTAATTTTGTGCCCTTTAATTATAAATATTTTTCAATGTTATTCTTCATGAAAGTAAAGATAGTGGTTTTCTACAGTGAGCTAGTAATAAACACCAACCCAGACGGAAATTTATTTTTCCAGAAAGAGCTAAGAAAAGCTAATAAATTTTATAATCAATTTATAATATGCAGATTTTGGACTCTGTTAATAGTTAGTTAGAATTTATAACTTTTATTAGCTCTTCTTAGCTTTTGCTAGATTTTATTAGCTTTTAGGTTTTTTTCAAAAGTAAAAGAAATGTGCGAGTTTAAAAAAGCTAATAACTACTAATAACTTTTTTAAATTATTATATACAGTAAATAAGTATTTAGAATTTTTATGAATATTTACCAATAGCAATCTTTTATTAATAGCTTTTGTTTTTTTGCATACATCACTTAGAAACAGCTAAAAACAGTTAAATATAGGAAAATGCAACAGTTACTATTAGTGTCATTTTATCGTTTTTCACGATATTTTCGAAATACAAAAATCTAATAAAACCTAATAAAGGTTAGAAATATTTACGAAATTTTTAAAACAACTAAAAAAATCTTATAAACATCACCAAATTTTTTAAACTATTACTACAGTCCAAAATCCGCACTTTATAAAGTGTTACGAAAATCTAATAAAAGCTAATAACTTTTATTAAGTATTTATAAACATTATTCGCATATGATTATTTCCGCTAGGGAAAGAATATTAAATTTAATTTTCAATAAAATAATCCAATTTTGTTAATCTTTTATATGATTCGATGATTCATGTTAACATTTAAAATAATTCAGAATTTGTTACGGAATTGGTATGTATTCTTTATTGAACAATCTCTTGTAATAAAGTTTATACTTCATTATTTTTCTAATACGAAAACATATTAACCTATTTTTAGAAAAAATATTTCAATTGTCCAATATTTCTATGTGTTCTTAGTAACACCAAAGCCACATACTGATTAAACCCTATAAACGAACCACATAGGTTGCTTGACAATATTAGAATATACCGGTATATTCGGATAAATAATGCTCGACTTAATAGTGAAATGTCCTATTCAACCCGATAAATTGCAATCATGAAAAATCATTAATTATTTGAAATCCAGATACATGCCTATTCGTTGTAAATAGAAAATACAGCAATACCTCATAAAATACGATAAACGATTCAATAGCGGCTGCTTCTACGACAAGCGTAACCGATAAGATCCTGTAATCAAACCGCTCATTTATGTGATAATACTGATTAAACCCTATAAACGAACCACATAGGTTGCTTGACAATATTAGAATATACCGGTAGATTTGGATAAATAATGCTCGACTTTATAGTGAAATGTCCTATTCAACCCGATAAATTGCAATCATGAAAAATCATTAATTATTTGAAATCCAGATACATGCCTATTTATTGTAAATAGAAAATACAGCAATACCTCATATAAAATACGATAAACGATTCAATAGCGGGTGCTTCAACGACAGGCGCCCACGTGAGAAAAATTTATAAAGTTTTTATAAAAATTGTATAAAATGAATTGACGATAGAGAAAAAAGCCAATTTCAGTTTGACATCTAACCAACTTCAGTTTGATGTCTTATTCCCGTGAGCTTCGTGCAGCGCGAAACGTTTGCCGTCGTATTTTACTTAATCAAGCAGTTTAGCACTAAATTCGTCGCGGAAGTCGCACTTTTAACCTAGATATATGTGGTGCGTCAATTGACAGCATGGAATATTATCGATTTTGAGAATTTAAAATTCAGTCTCGGTGTGGGGAGAGCCGGAATATTGAGACCTGAAGATTCATCTCCGTCTACACTTTTGATCAGATAAGTCCTCCTTTCTCTTGATTTTTAAAAACTTAGCGATTGAGTACGTTAGATACTTTGTGTTTTTGTAATATTTTTGTTGCAGGTTGGACGATTTTAAAGGTACGATCAACAGCTTCTCCGTGCGTAGAATCGTCGGTACGAGTCACCCATCGCCACCGCTGCCAGCTGATGAATTTTGCAGTCCTGTTTTTAAGGTTATATATGTTTATTCCCAAAACTTTAACATTTAAGTTTTGCAAAATTTTTCCCAATTTTCACAAACTTTTCCCAAGTTGCGCAATACTTTTCCCAAAGTTTACAAACTATACCCATCCTATAAAACACCGTAAAAAAATTTTAAAACTTATCTCGAACATTTTTAATTACTTTATTATTTATCTTTTTCTATTTTAAAATGTTTCAATTTATATTGAGCCTCAAGTAACCGCGTTTTTGTATGTAAATTTATTTAAAATGTGCTTTAAAGTGTGGTATTTATTTAAAAATTTAATAAAAATATATTTTTTATGAAAGCCAATCTTTTTATAAAAATTTTATAAAGTTTTTATAACACCAATTTTTTATACAAATTGTATACAATCCATTTTATACACTTTTTATAAAAACTTTATAAATTCTTTTTACGTGGGCGTAACCGATAAGATCCTGTAATCAAACCGCTGATTTATGTGACAATACTGATTAAACCCTATAAACGAACCACATAGGTTGCTTGACAATATTAGAATATACCGTTAGATTCGGATAAATAATGCTCGACTTTATAGTAAAATGTCTTATTCAACCCGATAAATTGCAATCATGAAAAATCTTTAATTATTTGAAATCCAGATACATGCGTATTCGTTGTAAATAGAAAATACAGCAATACCTCATCAAATACGATAAACGATTCAATAGCGGTTGCTTCTACGACAGGCGTAACCGATAAGATCCTGTAATCAAACCGCTGAGTTATATGACAATACTGATTAAACCCTATAAACGAACCACATAGGTTGCTTGACAATATTAGAATATACCGGTAGATTCGGGTAAATAATGCACGACTTTATAGTGAAATGTCCTATTCAACCCGATAAATTGCAATCATGAAAAATCTTTAATTATTTGAAATCCAGATACATGCGTATTCGTTGTAAATAGAAAATACAGCAATACCTCATAAAATACGATAAACGATTCAATAGCGGTTGCTTCTACGACAGGCGTAACCGATAAGATCCTGTAATCAAACCGCTGATTTATGTGACAATACTGATTAAACCCTACAAACGAATCACTTAGGTTGCTTGACAATATTAGAATATACCGGTAGATTCGGATAAATAATGCTCGACTTTATAGTGAAATTTCCTATTTAACCCGATAAATTGCAATCATGAAAAATCATTAATTATTTGTAATCCAGATACATGCCTATTCGTTGTAAATAGTAAATACAGCAATACCTCATAAAATGCGATAAGCGATTCAATAGCGGTTACTTTTTGACTGGCAAAGCCAGGTACGATGCGTTAGGCAAGCCGCCCATTTCATGCGTCGATCGTCATAAATCCCTATAAAGGTACCAGGTAAGTTGTTATATAATATTGAAATATGCTGGTAAGGTCATATAGCCGTTACTTGGCGTTATTGTGAAACGCCCTATTTAACCTTATATTTTTGTATGCTCTATAAGACAATAACTGTTAAAATCCCGATAGAAATCCACTTGTTAAGAATATACATCATTTTGTATTACCTGAAATAGAACTATAGATAATTCATTCATGTTCGGGTTTTTCATTATAAAATACTATAAACTTTAGAGTGAAAAAGCATTGATATATAAGTACGTGATAGGTGGCAAATCCTTATAATGCCCGGTAAATATAAATACAAAATATTTAAATATAAATGTGTACCCGATATACTCCGATAAACTATTTTATGCTCTTTTATGTTACACGTTTATTCCTATAAAACCTTATAAACAAATTTATTTTTATCGCATTTTATGAGGTGTTCATTATGAAGCCTATAGTTATAAGCTTATTCTTTCCGATTCGTATTAAATAATGTATAGCATTCTATCGCAAACTCCGGGTGCAAAAGCCACATGAAGTACGATAAAAAAATTTTTTTTATAGTTTTATATGAGGTTTTTTCAACAGGGAATGATTAAATATTGGCTGAGAAATCGCCATCATGATTTATTTAAACTTATTATATATTAGATGAATAATTAAAAAAAAATAAACTTATTATTAATTGTTCTAAATTGACTAAATATTGGCTAAGTAATCGCCATCATAATGAAATAATAAACTTATGATTTATTGTTATGAATTGACTAATTATGAGTTGTTACGAAATGATTAAATATTGGCTAAGAAATCGCCAACATAATTAAATAATTAAAAAATAAACTTATTATTAATTGTTATAAATTGACTAATTATGAGTTGTTACGAAATGATTAAATATTGGCTGAGAAATCGCCATCATAATTAAATAATTAAAAAATAAACTTATTATTAATTGTTATAAATTGACTGAATATGAGTTGTTACGAAATGATTAAATATTGGCTGCGAAATCGCCATCATAATTAAATAATTAAAAAATAAACTTATTATTAATTGTTATAAATTGACTGAATATGAGTTGTTACGAAATGATTAAATATTGGCTGCGAAATCGCCATCATGATTTATTTAAACTTATTATATATTAGTAGTTATGCGGCCACCATGGACAGTCAAAACATGACCGACCTTGACCCCAGTGGGGGGAAGGGGGAAATGCAGTCTGTCCTAGGTGAGCCGCCGACGAGTGTGTCTTCGCTGAGTCATCGATCTTACATGATATGTTTATAAACATAGCTGGGTTAAATAAAAAAAGCTTGTTTTTGGAAATTTGAAATTTTTTTTTCTGAGTGTGTAGAGGACGCGGAACTGTGAAAGAGACTTTTTGATTTTTTGTTATATCTCTTGCGAATCTCGATCTATCGTAGTCAAAAGTTTTCTACAGAAATAAATTTTGGAAACAGTAAATTTGTCTATCTCGGGAACCGCAAGAGATAAAAAAAAAATTCAAAATGGCCTCACCATGGTTCCGATTCGCCTATACACTCACGAAAATAAAATTTCAAATTTCCAAAAAACGAACTTTTTTTCATGGTTGGGTAGTGTTACGGGTGAGTCATCGCGGTATCGATACCCGCGCGAGCTGTAAGTCATCGCGATACCGATGCTCGCTTATGACAAAGGGATACTCTCCAGTGTGATTATTTAATTACGCTTTCTTCTGCGCTTACATTCGATATTTATAATTTTACAAACCTTTCAGTTTTCTACAAAAATAAATTTTGGAAACAGTAAATTTGTCTATCTCGGGAACCGCAAGAGATATAAAAAAAATTCAAAATGGCCTCAACATGGTTCCGAATCGCCTAGACACTCACAAAAATAAACTTTCAAATTTTCAAAAAACGAACTTTTTTCATGGTTGGGTAGTGTTACGGGTGAGTCATCGCGGTATCGATGCTTGCGCGAGCTGTAATTCATCGCGATAGCGATACTCGTTTATGACAAAGGTATACTCTTCAGCGTGATTATTTTAATTACGCTTTCTTCTGCGCTTACAAACCTTTTAGTTTTCTGCAAAAATAAATTTTGGAAACAGTAAATTTGTCTATCTCGGGAACCGCAAGAGATATAAAAAAAATTCAAACTGGTCTCAGCATGCTTCCGAATCGCCTATACACTCACAGATATAAAATTTCATATTTTCAAAAAGACGTTTTTTATGTTTGGTAAGTGACACGGATGATGTAGCTATACGAATAACTAAGTGTGTAAATTCTTGTGTGTGTGTTTTTTCAAAAAATATAAGCACGTATGACTGACATATTCACAACATATTCACTGTCAGTCTTGATTATGCTTCCGATCGGTGAAGACGCATGAGCGGTTAAAAATGTTTTATCTGTCATAAATCTGAACGATTTTAATCGCGTAAAAATATAAAGAAACTTTGTAAAAATTAGACGACTTATTTTCACTACATTAATCACAGAAATAATTATTTATAAAATTTACAAAAATTCATTTAAATGGTTACTGAAATTAAAATAATCGAGGATTTCTTAGAAGTGACGAGTGCATCTGTACTAAACCACCGCGTGGTACGATATATACGGTTACATTTTCATGTTTTACATCGTGTTCAGATAAACAGATGCAAGTAAGAAGATATGCTACGGAAATACTGATAAATTCTCGATTATTTTTAATTTCGGTAACTCTGTTAAATTAATTAATGTAAATTGTTATAAATACTTATTTCTAAAAGCTAATATAGCTAAATGAATTATTCTTAACCGTTTTCTAAATTACACATAATTTTGGTATACAAAAGCGATAAATATCGATATGTAACGAAAAATATCTATAACTCAGAAAATATGAGACATATAAAAAATAAGTAAAAATCAACTTCTCTAACGATAAGTTCATTTGTGGATGCTTCATAGATATGTGTTTTAAAAAGCCAATCAGACATTTCACTCGTCGCAACCAGTCGCGTGATTCACGTTTGTTTTGGTTAATTTTATAAATTTCGCTGATTCTTTCATACCAGAGAAAACGTATCCTTGAACATATTCACTGTCAGTCTTGATCATGCTTCCGATCGGTGAAGACGCACGAGCGGTTAAAAATGTTTTATCTGTCATAAATCTGAACGATTTTAATCGCGTAAAAATATAAAGAAACTTTGTAAAAAAAATAGACGACAAATAGTTATCATTAGGTAAGTCATACGTGCTTATATTTTTTGAAAAAACACACACACAAGAATTTACACACTTAGTTATTCGTATAGCTACATCATCCGTGTCACTTACCAAACATAAAAAACGTCTTTTTGAAAATATGAAATTTTATATCTGTGAGTGTATAGGCGATTCGGTAGCATGCTGAGACCAGTTTGAATTTTTTTTATATCTCTGGCGGTTCCCGAGATAGACAAATTTACTGTTTCCAAAATTTATTTTTGCAGAAAACTAAAAGGTTTGTAAGCGCAGAAGAAAGCGTAATTAAAATAATCACGCTGAAGAGTATACCTTTGTCATAAACGAGTATCGCTATCGCGATGAATTACAGCTCGCGCAAGCATCGATACCGCGATGACTCACCCGTAACACTACCCAATCATGAAAAAAGTTCGTTTTTTGAAAATTTGAAAGTTTATTTTCGTGAGTGTATAGGCGATTCGGAACCATGTTGAGGCCATTTTGAATTTTTTTTTATATCTCTTGCGGTTCCCGAGATAGACAAATTTACTGTTTCCAAAATTTATTTTTGTAGAAAACTGAAAAGGTTTGTAAAATTATAAATATCGAATGTAAGCGCAGAAGAAGGCGTAATTAAATAATCACGGTATCGCGATGACTTACAGCTCGCGCGGGTATCGATACCGCGATGACTCACCCGTAACACTACCCAACCATGAAAAAAAGTTCGTTTTTTGAAAATTTGAAAGTTTATTTTCGTGAGTGTATAGGCGATTCGGAACCATGTTGAGGCCATTTTGAATTTTTTTTATATCTCTTGCGGTTCCCGAGATAGACAAATTTACTGTTTCCAAAATTTATTTTTGTAGAAAACTGAAAGGTTTGTAAAATTATAAATATCGAATGTAAGCGCAGAAGAAAGCGTAATTAAATAATCACACTGGAGAGTATCCCTTTGTCATAAGCGAGCATCGGTATCGCGATGACTTACAGCTCGCGCGGGTATCGATACCGCGATGACTCACCCGTAACACTACCCAACCATGAAAAAAAGTTCGTTTTTTGGAAATTTGAAATTTTATTTTCGTGAGTGTATAGGCGAATCGGAACCATGGTGAGGCCATTTTGAATTTTTTTTATATCTCTTGCGGTTCCCGAGATAGACAAATTTACTGTTTCCAAAATTTATTTCTGTAGAAAACTTTTGACTACGATAGATCGAGATTCGCAAGAGATATAAAAAAAAATCAAAAAGTCTCTTTCACAGTTCCGCGTCCTCTACACACTCAGAAAAAAAAATTTCAAATTTCCAAAAACAAGCTTTTTTTATTTAACCCAGCTATGTTTATAAACATATCATGTAAGATCGATGACTCAGCGAAGACACACTCGTCGGCGGCTCACCTAGGACAGACTGCATTTCCCCCTTCCCCCCACTGGGGTCAAGGTCGGTCATGTTTTGACTGTCCATGGTGGCCGCATAACTACTTATATTAGATGAATAATTAAAAAAAAAATAAACTTATTATTAATTGTTATGTATTGACTGAATATTGGCTGAGAAATCGCCAACATAATTTATTCAAACTTATTTTTTGAAATAAATAATTCAAAAATAAACTTATTATTAATTGTTCTAAATTGACTAAATATTGGCTAAGTAATCGCCATCATAATGAAATAATAAACTTATGATTTATTGTTATGAATTGACTAATTATGAGTTGTTACGAAATAATTAAATATTGGCTGAGAAATCGCCATCATAATTAAATAATTAAAAAATAAACTTATTATTAATTGTTATAAAATGACTGAATATGAGTTGTTACGAAATGATTAAATATTGGCTGCGAAATCGCCATCATAATTAATAATTAAAAAATAAACTTATTATTAATTGTTATAAATTGACTGAATATGAGTTGTTTCGAAATGATTAAGTATTGGCTGAGAAATCGTCATCATGATTTATTTAAACTTATTATATATTAGATGATAATTAAAAAAAAATAAACTTATTATTAATTGTTATGTATTGACTGAATATTGGCTGAGAAATCGCCAACATAATTTATTCAAACTTATTTTTTGAAATAAATAATTCAAAAATAAACTTATTATTAATTGTTCTAAATTGACTAAATATTGGCTAAGTAATCGCCATCATAATGAAATAATAAACTTATGATTTATTGTTATGAATTGACTAATTATGAGTTGTTACGAAATAATTAAATATTGGCTGAGAAATCGCCATCATAATTAAATAATTAAAAAATAAACTTATTATTAATTGTTATAAAATGACTGAATATGAGTTGTTACGAAATGATTAAATATTGGCTGCGAAATCGCCATCATAATTAAATAATTAAAAAATAAACTTATTATTAATTGTTATAAATTGACTGAATATGAGTTGTTTCGAAATGATTAAGTATTGGCTGAGAAATCGTCATCATGATTTATTTAAACTTATTATATATTAGATGAATAATTAAAAAAAAATAAACTTATTATTAATTGTTATGTATTGACTGAATATTGGCTGAGAAATCGCCAACATAATTTATTCAAACTTATTTTTTGAAATAAATAATTCAAAAATAAACTTATTATTAATTGTTCTAAATTGACTAAATATTGGCTAAGTAATCGCCATCATAATGAAATAATAAATTTATGATTTATTGTTATGAATTGACTAATTATGAGTTGTTACGAAATGATTAAATATTGGCTAAGAAATCGCCAACACAATTAAATAATTAAAAAATAAACTTATTATTAATTGTTATAAATTGACTAATTATGAGTTGTTACGAAATGATTAAATATTGGCTGAGAAATCGCCATCATAATTAAATAATTAAAAAATAAACTTATTATTAATTGTTATAAATTGACTGAATATGAGTTGTTACGAAATGATTAAATATTGGCTGCGAAAACGCCATCATAATTAAATAGTTAAAAAATAAACTTATTATTAATTGTTATAAATTGACTGAATATGAGTTGTTACGAAATGATTAAATATTGGCTGAGAAATCGCCATCATGATTTATTTAAACTTATTATATATTAGATGAATAATTAAAAAAAAATAAACTTATTATTAATTGTTATGTATTGACTGAATGTTGGCTGAGAAATCGCCAACATAATTTATTCAAACTTATTTTTAGATATAAATAATTCAAAAATAAACTTATTATTAATTGTTCTAAATTGACTAAATATTGGCTAAGTAATCGCCATCATAATGAAATAATAAACTTATGATTTATTGTTATGAATTGACTAATTATGAGTTGTTACGAAATGATTAAATATCGGCTGAGAAATCGCCACCATAATTAAATAATTAAATAATTAAAAAATAAACTTATTATTAATTAGTTTATTATTAATTAGAGACATAACAATATTGTATATTATATATATGAATTAACTAAATGTGACTAAAAATCGTCATAATATTTTATTCAAACTTATTATTAGATTTAAATAATTAAAAAATATAATTATAAACTTATTATAGGAATTATTATGAATTGACTAAATATAATTGTTACGTAATGATTAAATATTGGCTGAGAAATCGCCATCTTAATTTGTACAACCATTTATAATGTGAGTGTTATTATTGATAATTTTATTCTGAATAATAACAACAATCTCAACTCTGTAAAACACAGAGAGCAAATGGATTACACATGAAATTCTCTCCTTCATCCACTACCTCTTCCTCTTGTGAATAATAATTATCATTATCGTTATGAATAATAACATAATAATTAAAATAATAATAATTATAATTATCATTATCATTATTATGAATAATCCGAGGATTTTGAAGAGTCCCGCACATCGGCAATAAATTGATTTCCCTCCCTCTTAAAAAAAAAAAAAAAATCATTATGATTATTATTATCATTATCATTATCATTATAATTATCATTATAATTATCATTATGTTTATCATTATGATTATCATTATCATTATTAATAATAATAATAATTATTATTATTAATATCATAATCATAATCCCCTCTCTCCCTCCCACTATCTCCCTCTCTCTGGCATGTAACAAAGCACACATGCGCTCAATACGTATCGTCTGACGGGGAGGGGGCGCGAAGCAGCCGGGCATATATAAACTCCGCGCGCACTCACGAGATCCAGTGTGTTCTGCACACTGACGAGTACCATGACTTATCAGTCACGGAAGCTCTCTCTCTCTCTCTCTCTCTCTCTCTCTCTCGCGCTCGTTCTCTCTCTCTCTCTCTCTCTCTCTCGTTCGCTCTTTCGCTCTTTCGCTCTTTCGCTCTCTCGCTCTCCCGCTCTCGGACGGACGGACAGACGGACGGACGGACGGACGGACAGAAACAAAATTTTAATATAATAATAGAAATAGATTATTTGCCGATTTTTAATTTTCTGATTTCTAGCAGAGTTCAGAAAGGTGTGTAAATTACATATAATTTATAATTTTTACTCTACCATGTCTTACAGCAATAAATAAACAATATTACTTATAACAATATTTATTTGTGCGAAATTAATTTCTCCAAATCCTATAAAACAGAAATTTATCTTTATTATTGTTTTTAAATAAAATAATACTTGCACCACCGTTGGTTATGTTTCGGCAGTTTATTCTGATTAACTAATCATGTACAATTTTAAAGTATCGTATCTATATTCATATCAAATAAAATAATAAATAGGTTTTGGCACTTCATGTAATTGTACACAAACAAATTTTAATATTATCGTTCTAACGATGTACAGACCTCATGAGCAATATTAAAAATCATTTAACTTACCTTCTCCTATTGTATTCAAACCTTAAAATATTTATAAATCCTGGATAATATAAATATTTCTGTATGAGCTAAGTGAGAATGCAAATTGACGCGTGGTGCAAGTATTAATTAATTTAAAAACAATAAAAAAGATAAATTTCTGTTTTATTGCAACATTATTATACAGTTTTGAGTGACATCCCTGGCGAAAATAATCGTATGATTAATCACGCGAATTATCGAGTGATTTATCAAGTGATTTATCGGGTGATTTATTGAGTGATATATCACTTGACGATTTGGCGCTATTTATCACTTGATAAATCACTTGATATATCACTAAACCAAAAGATTTAAAAAATGTGCAAATGATTATTTCAAGATTCAAAATTCGATAATAAATAGTTCTCATTTTTCTGTTTATGTTAGTTATTCAATCATCCACTTATTAACTGCGGTCAATGCTGCTTTACTTTCATGATCAATCATTTCTCAGTCTATTCTCAATGCTACATTCACAAACAGTTACAAAGATAATAAAAACATATTTGTAGACATTTCAAAAAGCCCAGTTAGAATTTATTTTAATGGTATTAATTTTAATGGAATAAACATATTTTTAAAAATATGGACAATTTCATACAAAGTAAAATTTTAATGTACATATCGGTACCATATTAGAAGAATAATATATATATTTAGTAATATATTGCAGCAATTTCATATTAGTTGTAACTAGGCTTTTTGAAAAGTCTACAAATATGTTTTCATTATCTTATTGTAACTGTTTGTGAATGTAGCAGACAGAAGATAGTATATAATGCAATAGAAAATACTAAAATAAGTATGGAAGTAATATTCATTCATTTGTACGATATTAATAAATATCTCTATTTTATTGGTAAAAAAAAAAAATACAAAAAATAATTTTACACCAATAAAAAAGAGATATTTACGTTTTAATACATATGGAGAAATTAATATGCACAAATGAATATTATTATTAATATTCTATCGTTTATTTATTATTGTAAGATAAGCCAGGGCTAATAATTATGAAATAAATTTTGTGTAGTATACTTTTTGAGTAAATGTACTCAATTTTTCAGCAGAAAACTTGATGATTCCATTTTGATTTAAGTATTTTCTGTTGCAGCAACCCCAATAGACAGAGTTGCACAGACAAAACTTCGTTAAAACTTGCTACACAATTTTTGAAAACAACTTGTGTTAAACTTGCTAACAAGACATTACATAATAGTGACGTGTACCTAAATTTTATGTAAAATTGTGAAAAAAAGTTGCAACAACTAATTGCTAGAAATTTGCTAACGAATAAGGACGCAGTTTTAGATTAATTTGTTATTTAACTCTGCTGCACGAGTTGATATAATTTTGGTATATATTGGCTAAGAAATATATCATAATCTGAGAAATTCTTTTTCAGCAAATTGGTAGCAAAATTAAATCAGTAAATGCTTACATAGTGCAGTATATTGCAACAAGATTTGATGATAATTTGTTGCTATTTTGCTATCATGAAAATAATAATTTCAATGTATTTTTTATTCAAGAAAATCTGTGTTTTTGTGAAGTATTTCAAGTTTTGTTACTTTTTTTGCAATTTTGAGAGTCTAACACATTTACTAGTTGTGGCGATGCGACGTGCGATCTAGAAAAAGGAAAGTCAATAGAGAGAGAGAGAGAGAGAGATGAAAAAATGCAAGTCGATGTCGGTAACAAAGGAACTTATATGCGTATATAATAAGTATGCCGCTTTGTTTTGACATATCGAAATTTCCGCTCTGACATTCGCTATCCTATAACTGTCTATAGTTTAAAAAATGATATGCCATTGAAAATTTAATCATAATATATTTTATCAAGATCTAGATCATTTAATCGTCGATCCGAACGTAGATCTCCATCTCACCACTCATCAAGGAATGCATCACCAATTAGTAGTCGATCTTTGTCAAAAAAAGTACGAAAATCTCAATGTGTAACTCAAAATCAATCAAGAACTAGATCATGTGATCGTCGATCTGTACGTAGGTCTCCATCTCATTACTCATCAAGGACTGCATCACCAACGAATAGTCGATTTTTGTCACAAAATGTACAAAAACCGAACTATCAATCTCAAAATCAATCAAGATCTAGTTCCGGTGATCGTCGAGCTACACGTAGGTCTACATCTCATCACTCATCAAGTTCTGCATCACCAAATAATCACCAATCTTTGCCAAAAAGACTACGAAAATCTCAATATCAGTATAAAAATCGATCAAGTTCTGGATCGCTTGATGGTCGATCTACGCGTAGATCCTCATCTCATGACTTATCAAGAGCTTTATTACCATTGAATAATCAATTTTAGTTACAAAGTGTACCAAAGACTAATTATCAATCTCAAAACGGTCAAGACCTAGGTCACATCAACGGCAATCAGAACGCAAGTCTGCATCTCGATCGTCATCAACGACTTCCTTTTCAACGACTTCCCCATATAATAAATCAACTTTTAGATCTTCATCCAGATCTCCAACTGATGACATCTCGCCTAGAGTTAAAAATTGAACTATAAATCAAATTGTTAAGAATGAAGTTTCATTCAAAAAGTTTATACCATGAATGAAAATTCTCTAAAGTATCTTTATATATATATTATATCTTTATTAAAAGTTTAAAAGTTTCAAGATTCGTTTGTAATTTTAAGACGTTTATTAAACAAATAAAAAATTGTTTAAACAAATAAGAATATAAAATAGTAGATGTAATTAATAAAAAAAATTCTATTACAGATTGTTTAAAAACTTTGAAATTATATTACTATTAAAAATATTGTTAATAAAAATGTGAAACCTAAAGCGCTTTAATTAAGCTTTAAAATATACGTTGTTTTATATTTCGATGTAAAACTGTTTTTATAAATACATTTCATATCAAATTTAATTTATGTTTGTTTTATTAGAGTATCCATTATTTTTGGCTTAAAAAACGTTAAATTAATGGTCAGATTTCTACCAGGGATATAGAACTATTTTTATTGTAATGCTAAGTAACATATGAATGTTTAACAGTCACGTTGACTCGAATACTTTTAAAGGATAAAACAATATTAATTAAATGGATAACTTATTGTTCTCTATTCTCATAATTATACAAAAGCTTTTCTCTAAACATTTTTATAAAATAAATGTGTGAGGTGTTTGGCAAGTGTAATATTCATTTGGATATTTTATGAACTTGCACGTATATAATGATTTGTATTCCAATGCTAAAGGATATTAATGTTTGATATAGTCAGATTGACTTAAATAATTTAGAAAAAGAATGTCAATTTAGTTGATAAGTTATCATTCTGTACCCTTGTAGTTATTGGATCTCTTATTTAACATTTCTTTATAAAATTAATGTGGCAGTTCTTTGACGTGCGTCAAATTTATTTGGAAGCTTTTTTAAATTTAACATGTATAGAATTTTTTTTATTCCATTTCTGAGGGACATAACTGCTTGATAGTCACATTGAAATAAATAATTTAAAAAGAACAGTTAAGTGGATAAATGATTGTTCTCTATTCACAATATTCAAAAACTTTTTAACATTTCTATAAAACAATTGTGTAATCTTTGGCAAGTGTAATATATTCATTTGGACATTTTTTGAACTTCTGCATCTATTGGAAGATTTTATTCCAGTGTTAAGCGACATAAATGATTGATAATTGCAATGATTTAAATAATTTAAAAAAATAACAAATCTTTATTGAGTGGTTAAGTTAATGTTCTAAATGTGTCAGTTCTATGGCAGGTGTATAAAGTTTATTTGGATACTTTATGCACATATACAATGATTTTTATTTCAACCTTGAGGGACATGAATGATTAACAGTTACATTAAGGGGATGTCGGATGGTCTAAAACGATGTTACACAGGTCGGTAATATACATTGTTAAATTTAATTCTATATTTACGACGTAGATGACATAAGCATTCTATTCTATGTCTATCAAATGTATAGTGACAATGAGATAATTTAACGAAAATTGTCACCTCGACTATTGGCGCTCAGGTCAGTCGAGATATATCCAAAATAATTGTTAATTTAAAAAAAATAAAGACCATATCATGCCCTTAAAGAGTTGAGCGGGATTGCCACTCATATCAGAAATATTTATAGGCCGGTTGTCATCTCAAAAAAGACGAGAAACCATTTCTTTTGCACTCCGCCATTACTTTACGAATTACGTCACGCGGTCGTGCAGTGATGTTTACTCTCATAGATGGCGCTCGCTGTATCATTTCGTTACAAATATTCAAGGTGCCGTAATAAGGAAAAAAAATCTTTCGGCCAGTCGATAACTCGGTTTCATTAGTACTACTAATGAGTTTATGCGATCAATAGATATACCAGTGGATGTCACTAGATGAATAATATTTTTGTAATATGTAAAAAGCAACAAATGTGGCAATGCCAATAAAATTATTTAGAATTATAACCTATTCAAAAAATGATTGATTTTTACATTGTTTTTATCAACAAAACAATGAGATTTTGAAATAATAGTGTTGTCCTTCAGGTCCTCAGGCGTGTTTTCAACAATGTATCCACATTTTACCAGATATTAAAATCGATCTTTTACTATGACGTTTAGGTGTGATGTTTATGTCCTTTTTGATTAATAATTACAAACCAATAAGGGTTTGCTCAATTATTATTATAAAAATAATTTTTCATTGAACATTCGAACCATCAGAGCCTTCCTCATGTTTTAAGTCATTTCTATCATTTGTATCACATTTTTTGGTGTAGATCCCTGTAATTTGGGTTCGACATCTCTTGATGCTCTCATGCCGTAAACCAATCTAAAATATCCCATATGAAAGTAAAGCAAAAGAAAACCATGCAAAGATATTAGCAAAGCACACATAAAATATTTTACATCATTATTTTAAATAAAAAATAAAGTTTTGAAATAATAATGCTATCACGCCCTCAGGCATATTTTCAACAATGTATCCACATTGATTAATAACTAAAAATTAAACTGGTTTGTTTAATTATTATAAAAAAAAATTTTTTCTTTATAAATCAAACCATCAGATATTTTCTATGTAACGATTTTTTAATTAATATTTTAGATGCATTTTTTGGTGTAGATCCCTGTAATTTGGGTTCGACATCTCTTGATGCTCTCATGCAGTACACCAATCTAAAATATACCATATGAAAGTAAAGCAAAAGAAAACCATGCCAAGATATTAGCAAAGCACACATAAAATATTTTACATTATTTTAAATAAAAAAATAAAGTTTTGAAATAATAATGCTACCACGCCCTCAGGCATATTTTCAACAATGTATTCACATTGATTAATAACTAAAAATTAAACTGGTTCGTTTAATTATTATAAAAAAAAATTTTTTCTTTATAAATCAAACCATCAGATATTTTCTTTGTAACGATTTTTTAATTAATATTATAGATTATTTTTTGGTGTAGATCCCTGTAATTTGGGTTCGACATCTATGCTGTCATGCAGAATACCAATCTAAAATATCCCATAAGAAAGTATATCAAATTAAATTCATGCATTTCTAGTAGCATATCTAGCAATAAAGTAAAAGAAAAAGCTGGTATCACCAATTGACATTTCCCAGGATTTCTAATAAGGTATCTTAATTTAAATCCATTACATCACTATCATTATATATATATATATATATTGATAAATAGGAAAGTTAAAGGACTCAGTTTCATGTGAGATTTTAATTGCTTTTAATTGTACAACATTCAGATTTTTATTACTTGTTTTTAAATTAAACTTTTTGACAACTTCCTCAATAGATAATATTAATAAATAGTAAATAACAAAATCTACAAATGGACAAGAAGATTTTTTGATAATTCTTTGATTTTAAATAACTTTTTACCACATTAGCGGTTAATAAAATCCTCCAAACCATTAATGAGCTATTTATGTAAGGTATTTTTTAAACTTTTATATGAAAAAATCAATTGTGGCATGGTCGTCTTATTTCAACTTTCTCTAATGTCATGTCGCTTGTTTATATTTGTTTTTTATATTAAGGAATTTGATCCGGATTTTTACATTCTACAGAATTTTTGCAGCCAAAGTTATATTACATGTCATAAAATAAGTTGATAGATTTTGAGATAAATAACTTCAAATACAGTTATTTTTGAAAAAAATTAAAAATGTTCACTTTTTGAGGTTAGAATCAATGTTGGTAAAATTGTTTCTATCACTTAACAATTTTGACTTGTCTTCTGGGAAATATCTCTATCCTTTACCATAAAAATGTTGTAGTTTAAAATTTTGGCCAAACGTGTTTATCTGAAATTATCCATAAACATATATTGTGACAATGTGCTTCGCACATGTCAACATGATTGAATGATATGTGAAACTAAAGGGAATACCTACCTACCCGAATAGCTAAGCAACTATATATTTAAACATATCTACTCATATAACTTCAACCTTTCCCTATATCTACCTACCCGCACTGGATCTAAGTCCTACCTACCCTCACAATCCTAATAACCCTTCCCAAATGTCACTAACACACACCGTATAAGTAAGCTGGAACAACTAGCGAGAATCCAGATTATCATCAGGACTGTCTAGGCACCAGTAGAGGGAGGTCTGAAATCAGCAGAAAGTTAAAATCAGCAAACACAGGGGTTCCCAATATCCTGACAAGCAGGGCGAAAAGAGCTATCCTCAACCCAGGGTGTCCGGAGTCAGCATGGAAGCAGCTAGTCCGCAGTAAAGATAATACCGTTTATTTTAGTATATGCTAGTGGTATGTAGGAGAAGGACACAAGGAACACATACAGCTGTATCTTAATATCACAGTTGTATCTGAGTATGACAGTTGTATGTTAAGAGAAAAAAGGCTGAATTGAGGTTATGTTTGTGTGCACAAATTAGGTGTATAGTTGATACAAACGCATATCAGCGCCACCCCAGGACATAAAGAATTACCTGGAGATTTTACATGGAATAACTGTGGCGACCTTGGTGTTCGGTGTCATCAAGTGAAGCAAAGTAGTAGCAGCTTCAGATAACGAGGTTGGCGGCACATCAACGTAGCCGACTTTGCGCCTGAATCTCGCGTCGTAATAATTAGTTAACAAGCTAATATAAACGAGATTATTACCTTAAGGGGGTTCTAAAATCAATTTTTATCCTCCCTACCTTATCGACTGAGTAAATCAAATAATCGATTATAATTAGATTATTACATTATTATTATGGGGAGAAATAAGAGTTCATTGCCCTTCGTATATGGATTATTTAAGTGTGTGCAAAATTTGAGGCAGTAAAATTATCACGATTTTGTTTAAAACCTTACCAAAAATTTTGAGTATGCTTCGCCCTTCCCACATTTTTGGTCAGGGATTAAATAAAAACGAGCTAATATTTTTGACGCAAACTTTGTACATAGTTAACTTATTCATATACGAAGGGAAGTGAGGTTACGCGAGCGCAGCAGCCGCCATCTTAGACTGACGACTGCACGGCAACCTGTCAAACTTTTTTCAAAGTTGTCGATTTGACGTGCAAACATAGAGATCATGAAACAAAACTTTTATGTTTATAGCTTGAACATTTAAGCAAATTAATTGACAGGCGCATTTTAGTACGAAGGGAATAACCGAAATACTGAATGTCTATTATTAGTTGGAATGTGGAGACTCGTGGTGCGTGTGCTTCAACGATCGCCTGCGAACACGCACCACGAAGTCATTTTTACCGCTCGATTCAACCCATTTGATTATTATAAAAAAAAAAAAATCTTTCCGCATTCAATGTTGTCTTATTTCCTGATAAAGTTAAACATTTATGCAAATTAATAAACAGGCGCATTTTAGTACGAATGGAATAACCAAAATACTGAATGTCTATTATTAGTTGGAATGTGGAGACTCGTGGTGCGTGCGCTCCGTCGATCGCCTGCGTACACGCAACACGAAGTCATTCTTACCGCTCGATTCAACCCGTTTGATTATTATAAAAAAAAAATCTTTTCGCACTCAATGTCCTCTTATTTCCAGATAAAGTTAAACATTTATGCAAATTAATTAATAGGCGCATTTTAGTACGAAGGAGAGAACCAAAATACTGAATGTCTACCCTACTGAAAATGTATGCGCAATTAACAGCGCAACTTTTACGCAACATTTGACCCAACTTTTTGCCCAACTTTTTACGTGTCTTTATCCAGCAAAAAGTTGCGCCATAAATTGCGCTACTGTATTGAAAATTTGAAAATATATATATGTATTAATTGATAAATCGGTACTTATGCCGACAAATTCTTACGGGAAATGGGAATTGTGCTTACTTTGGGGGGAACAATGCCGACGTCAGCATAATTCCACCGAAAATTCAACCATGTATCGGTACTTATGCCGACACACAAAAAATCGGAAAATTAGCTTTGTGATCCCCGCTTTGACGTTATAATATTAATTAATGGCCTACGGCACCTCGAAAGACGTTATAACTTCAATCCTTCATTAATATTATAAGGTCAAAGTGTGCTTTTTTACCCGTGAGGGGCCTTTAGGTATTTGGCTTATTGGATATTTGGGTTATTGGTTTTTTATGCATTATTCTATCAATTAATATTCTCCCCCTTATATCTGAGTCGTTACATATGTTTTATAACCTCAAAACACCAAGATAACACGTAGTGTCACCATAAGTACCGATACTGATGTTTATATATATGGGTGGTTCTCTGTGACATCGAAGATGAAAAAAATAAATATTGCTATAACTGTGGGAATATGTTTTAGAAGTATCCAGTAGTTCTCCTGAATTTTTTCAGATTTTTTCTGGGCCATTATTTTAAGTTACAGAGAGTCAAAGTTGACATTTTAGCACTTTTTTGCATTATATGCCCATTTTCATGAATTTTTAGCTCCCAGGGGATGCATTTTTCACTAAAAATATAAGTATGACTTTTTTTGTAAAATTTTCCGAACTTTTCATTAAAAATACTTTTAAAGACATAAATTTATGCTGTCACACTCTTGTAAGCCATTTAAACCTTAAATAGTGAAAATCAGCAATTCTGCTCCGGACTCTGGTAACCTAATACTGTCTAAAAGATGTCTTTTTATAGTCAGAAACTGCTTAAAAATTTCCAGAGTGGGTCTAAATCATTAAGATCACTTATGGTCAAAATATCCGGGAAAAGTGCCCGAAATATTAATAGAAATGTATATTTGTTGCCTTATAACGATGAATCTAGTAGCATGATCATTGCAAAAAAATTTATGCACTTACCTTGGAATGGTAGAAAAGTATCTCCACTTGTTTCAGTATTCATCTAATCCCCTGTAAGCTGCTAAAAATACAAATATTATTATAAAATTGTAAAAAATTATTTTGTAAACATTTATAATGCTGGATTTTTAGTTTTACATCCCTTACAAGAATTATAATACTAATCTGAAGGATTACTATAAAAGTATCAACATTATTATTATTATTATTCAGCAATACATTGTTTAGATTTCACAAATTTGTCACTGTCACGTTATCAAATTATTCATTATAATTACATATCCGATTTATTTATATATCTTTTGTATTAAAGACGTATATTCAGTTATTGTAATAATGATGTTTATATATTTATAGTAATCCTTCAGATTAGTATTATAATTCTTGTAAGGGATGTAAAACTAAAAATCCAGCATTATAAATGTTTAAAAAATAATTTTTTATAATTTTATAATAATATTTGTATTTTTAGCAGCTTACAGGGGTTTAGATGGATACTGAAACAAGTGGAGATACTTTTCTACCATTCCAAGGTAAGTGCATAAATTTATTTGCAATGATCATGCTACTAGATTCATCGTTATAAGGCAACAAATATACATTTCTATTAATATTTCGGGCACTTTTCCCGGATATTTTGACCATAAGTGATCTTAATGATTTAGACCCACTCTGGAAATTTTTAGGCAGTTTCTGACTATAAAAAGACATCTTTTAGACAGTATTAGATTACCAGAGTCCGGAGCAGAATTGCTGATTTTCACTATTTAAGGTTTAAATGGCTTACAAGAGTGTGACAGCATACATTTATGTCTTTAAAAGTATTTTTAATGAAAAGTTCGGAAAATTTTACAAAAAAAGTCATACTTATATTTTTAGTGAAAAATGCATCCCCTGGGAGCTAAAAATTCATGAAAATGGGCATATAATGCAAACAAGTGCTAAAATGTTAACTTTGACTCTCTGTAACTTAAAATAATTGCCCAGAAAAAATCTGAAAAAATTCAGGAGAACTACTGGATACCTCTAAAACATATTCCCACAGTTATAGCAATATTTATTTTTTTCATCTTCGATGTCACAGAGAACCACCCATATATATATACATATAATTTTATAATAGAAAATGCCTTAAGATCTTCTCTATGTGAGTTTCAATTGCAATTTTCAACATAAATGTTGGAATAAAACAGGAGAGGAAGGGCTTGGCTTCAATGATAAACTCATTGTTTATATTATAAAAAAAAAACTGTTTATTCTATATATATTAAAACGTATGTACACTGGGGGGGGGGGCCTTGGTACATCCGACCGGGTCGGGATCCGTGGCTCGAGTGCAGTAGCGGGAGAAACCGATCTCGCCGCGCCGCCGCTTGCATCGCTTCCTCCGGGGTCCTCCCCACTCCTCGTTACTCAGTCGGTAACGATAGAGAGAGAGAGAGAGAGAGCGAGAGAGAGACTATCACGTCTTATTTCCAACACTCCCTCCCGTGGTTGTCTTGATCTCTTCTAGCTGCAATTTCTAAGTTGAACTTCTAACTTCTTATCCAGTTATATCTAGCTCCAACTTATCTGCTCCATCTAGCTTTTATTTTCTGTAACGAAACATCAATCAATTAATTTTCTAAATAACAATTCAGAATTTCTGTAGCTAATTTAACACGCAAATCATGAGCCAGTGGCTTTGTGAATATATCCGCTATTTGCTCCTTTGAAGCTATCCATTTAATTTCAATTAGGTTCCTGTCAACGCATTCTCTAACATGGTGCTCTCTAACCTCTGTCATATGTCTGAGTTTATTGCTACAACTAACTTTTGTGCTTTGTATGGCAGCCATATTATCACACCATAGAGTCACGGGCGCAAACGAGTTTTCTAACATTAAATAGATCGAGCATTGTAGAGATACTATCTCTTGGCACGCTTCACTCATGGCCACATACTCTGCTTGACATGTTGATAGGGAGACGTACGCTTGTTTGTGTGTTCTCCAGGATATGGTATCACCGAATAACTTTATCACATATCCACAGGTAGTTATGCTACCTCTACAATCAGCGAAACTAGCATCCGAATAAGCTTGTAAATCGTCTAACTTCCCTTCGAACTTTAAACCTAAACTCTTAGTATATTTTAAATATCTACATAATCGTTTTACCATTTTCCATTCATAATCAGTCGGATTTATTTGATGTCGACTCAATACATTTACCGCGTATGAAATGTCTGGTCTAACTGTGTTAGCTAGGTATAATAAAGTTCCAACTATTTCCTTATATGACGAATTTCCCTTATTGATAGTTGACTCTAGACTAGCCTTTTCATCACTTTCTTCTCTATCTCTTCTAGCTTGATTCGTGACTTGATTAGTAACCATAAGAGTTCTTTGATGGTGCATTTCACTGTAACCGAATCTTCGTAACATTTTCTCTATATAGTTTTCTAGCTTTAATATCGTTACTTTGTTCTTTCTATCTCGGACTATCTCAATATCTAAAAATGTTTTCGGTTCTCCTAAATCTGTCATTTCAAATTCTAACTGAAGTTTTGTTTTAATCTCTTCTAGCTTCATCAAATCATTACTAGCTATCAACATGTCATCAACATCTTATCTTATATTATATTAAAGTGGATCGACTTTTGGTCTCCGGTTCTCCGGTTCTCCGGTTCTCCGGTTCTCCGGTTCTCCGGTTCTCCGGTTTTTAAAAAATGCATTTTTATAGTTTCAAAGTTTTATTTTAATTGGACTTTACACTTTTGGGCCTTACATTTTTTGGACCTTACATTTTTGGGCCTTATAAATTTTGGGCCTTCCATTATTGGCAACGGAATTGTAAAGTTTTATTTTAATTGGACTTTACAATTTTAGGCCTTACATTTTGAGCCTTACATTTTTGTCCTCATAATTTTTGGGCCTTACATTTTTGGGCCTTATAAATTTGGGCCTTATAAATTTTGGGCCTTACATTTTGGGCCTTATAAATTTTGGGCCTTACACTTTTGGGCCTTACATTTTTGGACCTTATAAATTTTGGGCCTTACATTTTTGGGCCTTATAGTTTTTTTAAACAAATAGATATCAACTACTATGTCGATATTATTACCAGAAAATTATCTTAATAACAATAATTAAAATAACATTTGATTACGTAATTAAAATTAATAAAATTTCAACACTGGAACATACAATAAATCAAATTAATTTTTATTGTTTATTTTACAAACTTATTTTTGCAAAAATTACAAATTACAATTATTATGTTATCAAATTAAATTACCATTATTATGTTACAATTGTACTCTATTCACTTGTATATTTCATAAGATATATTTTTTTCAATATATCGTTTTTATTGTTTATATAATTTATAAATTCAGCAAGTATTCATCGAAATCATCTTTAACAGAAAAATAAAACTATATCATTAAATATTAAATGTATAATTAATTAAACATTAGATAAAAGATTCAAATAAATATTACTGTTTTTAAAATGCCATTTAGAAGATTTATATCCAATATGCATATTGTCACATATTATTGATATTATATATGTTATATCTGTAACAAAAACATTTTTATTATTAATTATAAATAAATTGACAAAGTCAAAACTTTACCTTTTAACTTAATCATTAAGTAATACTTCTGCATTTTTGATTATTTCGATAGTCTTAATAAACTAATCAGGATACTGAAATACAAAAAGACTTATTATATTTCAAACAATAATAATTTAAAATGAAAATAAGATAATTTTATAATATACCTTGTGACTTTAATCGTATGGAATGCCATTAGGAATATAATATTTTATTGATATAATATTAATTGGAATGCTGCTGCCGTTTGTTATTTTTATTCAGCGCTGCATTCATTGGAATGCTGCTGCCCTTTGTTTTTTTTATTCAGCGCTGCATTTATTGGAATTATGGGTTATAAAGGTTGGCCCAGATTGTTTAAATGTTGGCCCATTTACAGAAAAGATTATTACAACATATTATTTACAACATATTATTATTGCAATATTAAATATTATAAACGCAATTAAGTGCGCCTTAATTTAAGAAATTGCATGTGAAAAACAATTTTTTACTGGTTGAAAAATTTATTCCATAATCAATACAAAATGTTCCTAAATTGGCCAAAACTGGGCTAAAGTTTGCCAAAACTGGAAAAATGTTCCAAATATTTCAATGTTGGTAAACATCGGCCCACTTTTGGCGCAAGTTGGCCCACTTTTAGCATATTTTGGAGCATTTTCATCGAAAATGTATTTCCACTAGGGTATGTATAATATTAGTATTTATAAAATATTAAATTGATATTAACTATATTTCATTCATTACATTGAAGCTACTTTCTTATAAACACTGTTTTCTAATAATTTATATTTTATTTTTTTCAGCTTTACAAAAAAATATTAATAAAAAATTTAAAATAATCGTTTAGAAAAATAAAAAAAATTATAATTATTATTAAACAATTATATAATTGTGAATCATTTTGTAAAATAAACCATTTTTATAATGGGTTTGACGGAAATAAAAATATTAGTTGTAAAAACGATTGAACCATATAGCGACGATGCCCCTGTTGAAAAGAACCACGTGGTTTACCGCGTGGTTGGTCGTGATTACCACGTGGTATGGGTGTAAATATGATTTTAGAATAATAGTGTAATGGATGCAAATTCGAACAACTTACAGAATTGCAATAAAGAATTATATGTTTAACCGTATCATTGAAATAAGTAAGGTCAAAAACTTTACGTGGTAAAACTGCGTAGTAAACCACGTAGTAAAACTAAGGTAGTGGTTACAACGTGATGTTACCTGGGTTGTAATTAAATTATTTATTTAAATATTGTAAGATTTTAATTAAATTATATAATTAACAATAACAAAATATATAAGACCAAAAAGTTTCACGCGACATAATCGTGTGGTAAAGCCACGTGGTAAAACCGCGTAGTAAAACCACGTGATAGAAGCTTGTGGTAATCCACGAGGTAATAGACTTTAAAACTATGTGATTTTGTTACATAATTATTGAAATTTCCTTGTCGGAAGAAATTCCAAATTGTTAAAAATATATGTTAACAATAATAGTATATCTATATACTTACTTTTGGTCCGTAGAAGTCTAGAAAAATATTGTTTATATTTTTTTCTCTGTAGTTTTACATGAAATTGAATTAATTCAATGGAAAATATTCTACAGGTACGAACTTTTTAATTATAATAAATAATTAATAGTATTATAACTCTTACAAAATTACGATGCACAATATTATTACTTCGGAGGATATTATGTCAATTTTTTGATAAAGTAAGTACAAAATTAGTTTTATAAAGATATTAGATGTATAATTGAAAGTTTAATAATGTTAATTGCAATTCGCAAATAAATATTGTATTAATTTACTAAAGTAGTGTAATTTGATTGCTAAATCCTTTCTTATCCATAAATACTAAGTATTTTACTACTTGATTTCAACCTGTGCTTTACCACGCGGTTTCAACCCGTGGTTTTATACCACATAGTTTTATCACGTGGTTTTACCACGTGGTTTTACTACGAGGTTTACCGTTATCTGGGTTGGTTAAATCTTTTACGTTAAGGATAAAAGTGTAATTTAATTAAAATCCTATAAGTAGTCCACATTCTTTTTTTAGAATATTCTAAAATAATTTTTACAATTTTACAACGCTGTTTTACCACGCGCTTTTACCACGTGGTTTCACCATACAGTTATATCGCGTGAAACTTTATGGCTTTATATATTTTGTTGTTGCTAATTATATAATTTAATTAAAATATATAATTTAATTACAACCCTGGTAAAATCACTACTGGTTGTAACCACACCTTGTAAACTTTTTGACCTTACTTATTTGAATGATACGGTATTAAATATCTAATTTTTTATTGCAATCCTGTAAGTTGTTCGAATTTGCATCCATTACACTATTATTCTAAAATCATATTTACACCCATACCACGTGGTAACCACGACGAACCACGCGGTAAACCACGTGGTAAAACCACGTGGTAAAACCGCGAGGTTTACCACCTGGTAAAACCGCGTGGTTTACCACGTGGTTCTTTTCAACAGGGGCTTCTATGTTAAATGATGAACACATATTAGAATTTAATAACATCCTTAAATCATGTACACCATTCAATATGCAAACAACTCTTTTAGTTCAAAAACAATATAATATTAACTCAGTTCAAATGAATAATGAATACATTCAATTGTTATTTTCTGGAAAATATGAAAAAGGTCATTGGATTTGTATGTATTACAATAATAGAACGATACACATTTATGATAGTTTAAATGCTAAATATTTGCAAAATGAACATAAAGTATACATCAATAGATTATTTCCAGATAGTCAACAATTAAAAATTGTTTTTGAAACAGTGCAATTTCAAACCAATAGTTATGATTGTGGAATTTTCGCGATAGCTTTTGCTGTCTCTATTGTATTTAATTTATGCCCATGCAGTTTAAACTATGATATTTCCCAAATGCGTTCACATTTACTAAAAATATACGAAACACGTAGTATTACGATGTTTCCAATTTTACAAAATATAAACTATAATATATTTCAACAATACCAATCAAAAGATACATGATTCATATTTGTTGTATTGATGAAAAAAAATTGAATTTCAATGTAGCAGAAATAAAAATAATAGAATAAAATTTTCAACAGAAATTTAATTCAGAACAACAAACAATAATGAATTTATATAATAAAGATAAAATCATTTCCGTTGATTCTATTACCCCAATGGAAATAGACTATGAAATACCATCTTATAGTTCATTTTATCAAAAAAATAAAAATAAACAATTTAATGATATAGAAATAAAACAGCTAAAAATAAAACAGCAAACTATGATAAAAAGACAAACAATTAGCTGTATCGATATAAAAAATGAACGAGAAAAAGAAGCGTTGCATAAAAAAGAAGCTTATATGAGGAGTAAAGATAGTAATGACGGCAAAATAGAAGAAAAAAAATAAAGAGAAAACAGCAAACCATGATGAAAAGACAAAAATAAATAGTGACGAAATAAAAAATGAACGAGAAAAAGAAGCATTACGAAAAAAGAAGCTTATGTAAATAATAAAAATAGCAACGACGGCAAAATAGAAGAAAAAAAAATAAAGAGAAAACAGCAAACAATGATGAAAAGACAAAAAATGAATGGTGACGAAATAAAAAATGAACGAGAAAAAGAAGCATTACGAAAAAAAGAAGCTTATGTAAAAAGTAAAAATAGTAATGACGGCAAAATAGAAGAAAAAAAAAATAAAGAGAAAACAGCAAACCATGATGAAAAGACAAAAAATAAATAGTGACGAAATAAAAAATGAACGAGAAAAAGAAGCATTACAAAAACAACATATATATTATAATGAAAATACTGATCAATGTAAAAAAAATGAAAAGAAAAAATTAAATGGAAAAATATTAAACGAAAGTAGAAAAAATGATATCGATAAATTAGTATAAAACCATTTACAAAAAAATTTAAAAAGACGTATGAAAAATGACAAAGACATGGAAATACCAATCATATTGCTTAAAAAATTAAAAATTGATGAAGGAAAATTTTTTAACGTATATGATAAACCAATTAATACTAAAAAAGGTATAAATTATAAAGAATAAAATTTTCAACAGAAATTTAATTCTGAACAACAAACAATAATGAATTTATATAATAAAGATAAAATCATTTCCGTTGATTCTATTACCCCAATGGAAATAGACTATGAAATACCATCTTATAGTTCATTTTATCAAAAAAATAAAAATAAACAATTTAATGATATAGAAATAAAACAGCTAAAAATAAAACAGCAAACTATGATAAAAAGGCAAACAATTAGCTGTATCGATATAAAAAATGAACGAGAATAAGCATACGAAAAGAAGCTTATGTAAATAATAAAAATAGCAACGACGCAAAATAGAAGAAAAAAAATAAAGAGAAAACAGCAAACAATGATGAAAGACAAAAAATGAATGGTGACGAAATAAAAATGAACGAGAAAAAGAAGCATTACGAAAAAAAGAAGCTTATGTAAAAAGTAAAAATAGTAATGACGGCAAAATAGAAGAAAAAAAATAAAGAGAAAACAGCAAACCATGATGAAAAGACAAAAAATAAATAGTGACGAAATAAAAAATGAACGAGAAAAAGAAGCATTACAAAAACAACATATATATTATAATGAAAATATTGATCAATGTAAAAAAAATGAAAAGAAAAAATTAAATGGAAAAATATTAAACGAAAGTAGAAAAAATGATATCGATAAATTAGTATAAAACCATTTACAAAAAAATTAAAAAGACGTATGAAAAATGACAAAGACATGGAAATACCAATCATATTGCTTAAAAAATTAAAAATTGATGAAGGAAAATTTTTTAACGTATATGATAAACCAATTAATACTAAAAAAGGTATAAATTATAAAGAATTAAATAAACGTATTTTAATTAAAAATGAACAAAATGTAAAATTAGTAAGTAAATCCAAAATAATAGGTCGAATAGCAAATGTAGATTTTGATGAAAAAATAATTATTGAAAACAATTTAGGTTATATGTCTGAAACTTGTAAACATTGTAATACTAAACATTTTGTTTTTGCATATACACTAGGTAAAGAATTTTCTAATTGTTGTCACAAAGGAAACGTAGACTTACCGAAAATGCCTCCCTATCCGGAAGAATTAAAGCAATTAGCTACAGGAATATCGGAAGATAGTATTAATTTTCGCAAAAATATTCGGCTATATAATAATGCGTTAGCTTTTGCAAGCTTTGGAGCTAATTTTGATAAGTTATGTTGTAGTGGACCACAAATTCTTAGAATATGTGGTCAAATATATCACAATGTTTTTGCTTTATATCCAAATGAAAATGAAGCTCGAAAATATGGGCAATTGTATGTTCTAGATAATGAATTAGCTGCAGCTAAAAGAAAAAGTTTTAAAAATAATTTAGATACAAAATTAGAATTGTCAAGTAAATTAGATAGCTTAATTAGAAATGTTAATCCTTATGCTAAAGCTTATAAAATGATGTATGAGGTAGAAAAAGAAAAATTAAAATATTAGAAGAAAAATTAGATAAAAATATATATATAATGAAGCTACTTGTAATGAAGTTGCAATGGTATTTGTAGGAAAAAATGGACTGCCTACTTCAGAGCGGGATATAGTTATATATTCAAAATATGACAATCCAATTAGTATTCCTTTAATAAGTAAACACACTGATCCAATGACATACCCACTTATTTATCCAAATGGAGGATATGGATGGATGCCTAATATGAAATGCAAATATAAGAGAAACAATATTTCATGTTTGCAATTTTATAATTACAGACTTTCTATGAGAAATGGATTTAATCCATACCTTAATATGGGAAAAGTTTCTCAACAGTTTACAATTGATGCATTTGTAAAAGTTGAACAATCAAGATTATATTTTGTAAAGAAAAACCAAGATATTTTAAGAAGCGATTATTATAAAGGCGTAATGGATTATTTACACAAGAAAAAAGAATCTGAAAATATAAAAATTGGAAAAATGTTTATTTTGCCATCAAATTTTGTTGGAAGTTCAAGATTCCTAAAACAAAATTACATTGACTCAATGAGTATAGTAAATCGTTTCGGAAAACCTGACTTATTTATAACAATGACATGTAATCCAAACTGAAAAGAAATAACTGAACATTTAAAAAAATATGAAACTGTAATTGATAGACCAGATTTAGTATTTAAGGTATTTCATCAAAAAATAAAAGAATTTAAAGAATTGGTAATTAAGCAAGGTGTTTTAGGAAATTGTATCGCCTACACTTATGTTATCGAATTTCAAAAACGTGGACTTCCTCACATGCATATGCTATAATTTTTCGATAAAAATTATAAAATTAATACTCCCGAAAAAGTAGATGAACTCATAAACGCAGAAATTCCAAACGAAGATATCTATCCACGGTTGTATAATATTGTAAAACAGTTTATGATTCATGGACCCTGTGGAGAGCAAAACATGAGTTCACCTTGCATGAGTAAAGACACAAAAAAATGTACGAAAAATTTTCCAAAAAAATTTAATAACAAAACAACTTTTAATTCATCAGGATATCCATTATATATAAGAAGAAATGATATCAAAAAAATCAATTATAAAGGTAAATACCACAATAGAATAGCTGATAATCGGTTTGTTGTTTCGTATAATCCTTATTTATTGTTAAAATTTAATTGTCACATTAATGTCGAAGTATGCTGAACAGTCCAATGTATAAAATACTTATTTAAATAGTGTTATAAAGGACATGACTGTGCGAACATAGAAATACGTGACACAGGTATCAGATCAAAAGACAGTTCTAATTTAACTCATGATGAAGATATTGAAAGCAATGAATATAATACTATTAGAATACCCTCTACACGAACTTTCACATACCATAATAAGATTAGCTATTCACAATGAAGATGAACAAGAAGTGTATTTTAAAGAAGGAAAAGAAACAGAAATTTAAAAAAAAATGTAGAAACGACATTAACATCATACTTAAAATTAAATCAAATCGATTCTGATGCACGAAATTATTTATAATCAGAAATACCATTAAATTATGTATTTGATAATAATTCAAAAACATGGAATAAAAGAAAAAAAAACAAAAAAACCTGTATTAAGCAGAATGTATTTAGTGAATCCAAAGGATCGAAAACGATATTTTATAAGATTATTACTTTTACATGTCAAAGGAGTATCATCATTTCAGGATTTACGTACTGTTGATGATATAATTTATTCTACATTTTATGAAGCTTCTATAGCTAGACATTTGGTTAATGAAGATAAAGAATGGGACAGATGTTTGGAAGAAGCAACACAATTACACTTTCCTACTGCTCTTTGTGAATTATTTGCATATATTTGTATTTTTTACAATCCTATTAATGCAAGAGATTTGTACGAAAAATAGAAACACTTTTTTTACCACCCAAAATATGAACAAAATGCTGATGAAAACCTAGCATTAAACATTATTGATAAGAACCTACAATTGAATGGATATTCTTTAAATAATTTTAATTTGCCCGTTATATCTGCATTTATAGAAGATTATGCTGATAAATCAACAACACATAACAAAAGTTGCACATTTACTGAAATAAACGTCAAAGTAAATTATTTAAAAAATCATAACAAAGACATTTTCGATACTATCGTGCAACATTTAAAAATTGAAGACAAAAAAAGCTTTTTTATTGATGGACAAGGAGGAAGTGGGAAAAGCTGTTTACTTAATGTTCTAATAGACTATCCTAAATTCTCAAACATTTCATTTTTATGTGTTGCTTGGACAGGGATTGCAGCAAATTTATTACATAACGGGAAACAGTACACACAACATTTAAACTACCACTTAATATCATAGAATGTACTATATGTAATATTAAATCTAATTCAATAGATGGTAAAAATTTAAAAGAAGTTCAAATTATAATATGGGATGAAATATCTATGACATCGAAATATGCTTTTGAAGCAGTCAATCGCCTATTTCAAGATATATGTAATAATAAAAAAATATTTGGTGGTAAAATGTTGGTTGTTTCAGGCGATTTTAGGCAAACATTACCAGTTATACGACGTGGTAGTCGTACTGAAGTTATTGAAAATTCAGTTAAAAACAGTTACTTATGGCCGAATTTTATACGTATGACACTAAATGAAAATCTTCGAGTGACAGATAATGACAATTATTTTAGACAATGGTTATTAAATGTAGGTGAAGGTAAACGTTTCAATATGTATGAAGAAGAAAATGAACTGCTTGAAATCCCTCTTGATTTAATAACAAAAGAAAATGATATCATTGCAGAAATTTTTGGAAACGAAATAAAAATAAATGATAAAGTTATATTAGCCTTCACCAACAACGACGTAATTGAAATAAATAATAAAATTTTGGCTATAATGGAAGGGCAAATTATTGAATACTTAAGTGTAGATATAGCAGAAGATGATAATGGAGAAAACTTAGATGTCATGTTACCTACAGAATTTCTTAATTCCCTTACACCTAATGGACTTCCTCTACATAAATTACAATTAAAAGTAGGTGCAATAGTAATTCTTCTAAGAAATTTAAATGTGAATGAAGGTCTTTGTAATGGAACAAGATTATTAGTAATAAAACTTATGAAACATTTAATTAAAGCAGAAATTATAAGCGGAAAAAAAATTGGAAAATTAGTTTTAATACCAAGAATCACTTTGTCACCATCTAAAGAAGATATAAACAATAAACAATTTCCCATTCGATTAGGTTTTGCAATGACTATTAACAAATCACAAGGACAGTCATACAAACAAGTTGGTATCTATTTACCATCTCCAATTTTTAGCCATGGTCAATTATACGTAGCTCTTTCAAGAGCTAAAAGTAGAAAAAATTTAAAAATATTACTGTTAAACAATGCAAAAATAGAAAATGATACATTAAAAAATAAAATCAAAATTTACACTAACAATATAGTGTTTAAAAAAGTATTGTAAATGTGTAGACGAAAATTTATACACATTTTATATAAATTTTATAAATAAATAAAAATGGAAGTATGAAAAAAAACATTAAAATATTACAACTATTGAATGATTAAAGTGAATATGCAAAATAATTAATAATTGTTTGCGCTGAAAATCATTAAAATACAATTGAAAATCGGCTGCAACATATCATATTGTAAATGACAAATCATTACATTAGTTATAATAAATAAAAAAAATGAAATATAAGAAAAATCCATTGAAATATTACTACTACTGAATCATTAAAATAAATATGCAAAATAATTGATAATAGCCTGCCGTTCGACAAAACTTACAGACTTCAAAAAAGAATCAAGTTCAAGAATCAAGAATCAAGAATTCAAAAAAGAGTTTCCCAAAATACAACGACCGAAAGTTTAATTCTTCTAATAACGTATAAACAGGTATTTAAAATTATTATTTAAAAACTTAAATTTGTTAAAATTTTACAATTAGAATTATATTTGCATATATCATGTATAAAATATTTCGACAGAGCCGCCATTTAGATACAATCACTCACCCAACGTGCGTAAAAAATGATTTTCATAACACTCAATTTTATAATAACAATTACTATACAGATTCTATTAAATACCAAAATTTTTAAATATGCATTATAAAAACCATCACTTTGAAATAATACTACATTCACATACAAATTAAAACCATATATAACACAACGACAGTATTTTATACCACTTTATAAAAAATGTTACCACCGCCATTAAAGAAAAATATAATTTATGAGAGTATATAACATGCTTATATTTTATGTATTCTGTAAACACATTATATTACATCAATTTATTTAAAATTACGATACCCCCCCAAATAGAAATTATTTTATGTGTGTGCATTTTATTAAATATATGGACATATTTCACTTTCTTTCTGAACACACGCACACACACCTTCTTTATAATAACCTATAATGATTATTTTTACACAGACACAATATATATATACTTATTTTTTACTCTTTGTCATATTTATTTTCTTTCTGTATTTAATTCTATCATTATTAGCGTCAAAATTTAACAGTATACTTTTCTTTCCTTAACTTACACTGTTACAGAGCCCTTATTATGTTACTATTAAATGGATCATGCATTGTAAAAATATATGATTCTTGAAATGTATACCTTACCAGCACATCCTCGCCGTAAGAGTCGAATACAATATTCATATGTTGGCTAACGCTGGAAGCATAAATATATTTTACGGAGCGTGTGTTATAACTATACACGAAAAATCTAAATGACTTCAGTACAACATGTCTTGGTCTGCAGAAACGACATCAGGTTTTCATCAAATACACTATCCAAGAGCCTAACTCTCATCCAATAATGTATAAATAGTTATTTAAAATTATCAAATAAAACGAAAACATTGGAAAGTCGACACAAAACATATGGAGTTCTCACATCTTTTCAACTCGTCTACGCGAGATCAAGATTCGAGATGCCTTTTGGAAACGATTGCCCGCTCATATACTATAAAGGACCCCAGCAATAATGATGAAAATGGAGTCGAAATCTCACGAATGATTGACATTTGACGGATTCTTTGAATGTCACGAAATAATTGATAGTCATTAGATGATCAAGTTTTCAGTTGAACTTTATTTTCAGTTCTGTCTTTGATGTTTTTTTTAATCTATAACCTCTTTTAAAAAACCAAAATATTGGAAAGTCGACACAAAATATATCGAGTTCTCACACTCTTTTCAATCGTCTGTACAATAGTAGTTACATGTAATTTTAAAGAAATTTTGATTAATTTTAAAACTTTGGTAGTTAACTATCATATTTTGTTTATTTCTCAATTTTTGTTTACAAAAACGACATCTCAGTCACCACATTAATTATACCATAATCCTCTTCGCAATGCGCAAATTATCATTGTTGGTGTTAAGGGTAGAGTACGGTTATAAAAATATTTTTGTAATTTTTATAAAATATTATGTGAAATGGCATGTTTATAAAATATTTTATAAAAAATATTCTTTTTTGATGATTTTTAACACATTCATTAAGTAAAATATTAAAATATTATCAAAAATAGGCTTAAAACAGGTGCAAATACAAAAAACTCCTTGCAGGATAAAAGTTGTCGAAGGGCTTGAATCCAAGAAAATTTAAATTTATATGCATATAAACTTCAACTTTACACAGCGAATTTGGTTTATCTATAAAAATGCAATTTCTGCCTTGATAAACCCAATTGGTTTACTAATTATTTAAAAAATGTAATGTTTTTCATTTAAAAAATGAACATAAAAATGTCACATTTAACTTTAAAGAAAAAAGGCTGTGTAACTATTTTACATATACTCATCTAAAATAAGCACGATCAAAATACAACCGAGTGAGCGTTAGCGAGCGAGGTATCTGTTGCTAGTATATTATTAAGATTAATAATTTATTTTCATTTCTTCAAGTAAACAGACATGGTTCCCTTTCGTGCGATTTTAATCCTAACATTATTGCCACCTCTGTAAACTTTTCATTCCATCGTTTGGGACTTATCTTCAGTCCATACAGGGCTTTATTGATTTTACAAACTTTAACTTTTCTATCAATTTCGGAACATTCTATACCTTCTGGTATCTCCATGTAAATTTCATTATCAATTGTCCCATTTAAAAATGCTGTCTTTACATCTAACTGACAAACGTTTAAATCTAGCTTATTAATAATTGCAAAGGCTGATCTAATAATCTGCAATCGCGAAACAGGTGCATATGTCTCGTTTAGATCTTAATTATTCTTATCCTTAAATCCGCGAATAACTAATCTAGCTTTATATTTACATTCATTCCCTTCTAGCATTTTCCTTTTTAGAACCCATTTGGAGTCAATTATATTTGCTTTGCTTCCATCTATCGAATACTTTGGTCGATCTACTAAAGTCCAAACATTATTAGTTTTCATCGATTCTAGCTCACTATCAATTGCCCTTTTCCATTCTAACTTATCGTTTGCTGACATAGCTTCTTTATACGAAGTTGGCTCTTTTCTTATGATAGCTAATAGAGATTAACAATTTTCTAATTCTAACATATTGATATTTGATTCTATCTGTTGCGTTGTTTCGATTGCTTTAACCGTTTCTAACTCTCCTTCTAGATTTATAGTTTCGACAATTTTCCTAGGACGACCTCTTTTGCGTTTTACTCCCTCCGTTTCTAAAATTTCTTTTTCCTTTTCAAATTCTAAAAACCAACTTTCTTTATTTATTTCCTCTGCCGATTTAGCCCAGTCTTTAATACTAGCTTTGTTGCACTTATCTCCGAATACCAGTTTTTCACAAAATCTAACATCTCTACTTTCATAGAATTTACCTTCTTCCGGTTTCAAAAGTAAATATCCCGTATTAGTATATCCTATCATAACTACTCGTTTTCCTAGCTGATCGAACTTCGTTCCAACCTTTCTTTGTATTTTCATATAAGCTATTGAACCAAATCTTTTAAATCTTTCTACATCTATCTTGTAATTGGGGCAGAATTTTTCTAGTGGTATTTCCATATTGTTCGATTTGTGCGGCGTTCTATTATACACGTATACAGCCGTGCCTAAAGCAAGATCCCACATATTTTCGGGCAATCGCGTATCGTAAATTAAAGTTCTAACTTTCTTTTGAATCGTCTGGTTGAATCTTTCCGCAACACCATTATGTTCAGGTGTATCCGGAGGGGCTAATTGCAGTTCAGCTTCTAATTTATTTAATATTTCTAGCGTATATCCACCGGTAAATTCTGTTCCTTGATCGCACCTAAGATAACATACTTTTTCATCCGAGCCCAAGATATTTCTAGCGCTTCTAACAAATAATTCTAAGCAGTTTCCTGTCTCACTTTTATTTTTCATCGGATATGCCATCGCTAATCTAGCATAATCATCAATAAATACGGATATGAACGGATATCCCTTCGGATGAGTAGCTGGACTGATTGGACCCATTGTATCAGCATGTATAATTTGTCACGGTCTAGTTGCTCTTTGTCTTTGACTATTAAATGGCAATTTATTAAACTTCGAGACAATAAAAACTTCACAATCTTGTATTGATTTATCGAACTTTACATTACTTAAATCTTTCTGATTCGGAAACCGTTTCTGAAATGATTTTAGATATTCTAGCGATGCGTGACCAAGTCTAATATGCCATAAAATAGCTTTGTTTTCTGAAATTGTATTTAAACTACAATCTAACTTTGTTGTTTCGTCAGTTAATAGATTATCTATTTGGCTGATCTTTCTATCGTGTATAGTATTCTCAAAGTTTGAAGACTGTGACTGAGGAGATTTCACGATCCATGTCTAGCGTATCTACTCTTCCGCTTTCCTCATCGTCAACATTGGCATTTTCCTTTTCTAGCTTTCTTTTACTGCCTTGGCTTCTCGTTGTTATGTAAGCGATGACTTTACTATCATTTTCTGGTTGGTTTAATTTCTTAATTTTCGATCTATCTATTTCTAACTCAATTATCCGATAAGGTTTTTCATAAATTCCTGTAATGAACGACTCTTTTGTAAATGGATCAAATACGTTGATCTTTTCGTTATCTAGATATATGTCTAGACCCTGATCGACAAGTTTCCTCAAAGAAAGAAGATTTTCGGATAGCTGTTCGGCGCAAATCACATTTTCTAACTCTAGCGTTCTATCTTGTGAGGTTATACCACTAACTTGACCTACTCCCTCCGATTTTATAATCGCGTAATCATTTTTGTTAGCACATTTAATATCAATCTTTTTATTATTATCTAGCTTCTTAAAAATCAATTTTGTATTTGACATATGTTCTGTGGCACCGGAATCGGCCAGGAATTTAACTAATATATTATTTTGTGGAATCTCGTTCTCTTCAGGAGTCGAATAATGCAAACTACTATTAGTTGTTAAAAGACCATTGCACTCACCGGGATTACTTTGATTTTTGTTTACTGGTGCTCTTTCTGTAGCTTTTCCTCTGCCTCTCGTTAACCCACGGTTGATTCTAGCATTCCCTTTATCCTGACCCTTACCTCTAGCCAAATCTAATCTAGGTCGTTTCTTTGTTATTTGTTCGAGTCCGGGGCTTTGTCTTTTATTCGTTAAAAATCGAGCTCCTCGAATTAACCCTCGTTTAGTACACAACTGTCTAATATACCTTGGTCTAGCTTGGATTCCCATCTCTTCTAGCTGTCTGTCCTAATATGGACTGGTCGTGCTAACGTGTCTTTCGTATCGACGACATCTGTAGCACATTCTGCCGTCTCTCGTGCAATCTCTAGCTGCATGTCCTTTATTGCCACACACGTAGCATGCCTCCTTTTGACTGCTCGTAGCATGTTGAGCAGTTGCCGATTTCGATTTTTCTCCTCTAGCTGCTTCCTGTTGAACAATATAGGTTTTTAATTGTTCAACCGAAAGGGGTCGCTGATGCGTATTTTTATTGAAAAATTCAGCATCTCTAACTTTGGGTACGTTTATTACTATTGCATCGTAAAATGCATCTCTAATTTCAAGCAGTTTCTTTATTAGGTTGATATCTTAAATTATGCAATTGTTTTCTCAAATACCCGGATGTCACATTCGATTCACTAGCTTTAAGACTTTTAATTTTATCTAACAATTCAACTGGGTTATGAATGTGCGCGAGTTTTGAATGATACGATTGGTCGATTCTGTTTATAATTATGTCTCTAACTCTGAACTTTTCTTTTTCCAACGTATTGTCATCTATCCCGTCTCTACCTTTTTGTCGAGGATCTATAACGTAAAGCAAATCACAAACGCGCAGTTCGGACGTCAGATAGTCCAAGAACTGTTCTAAACTTGAACCATTTGTTAATTTGTACTCGCGCCTAATTGTCGTATCTTTATTTACAATTTCAATCTGAATCTTTTCTTTTAAGTTATTTGATCTATTTTCTAGCATATTATTTCTAATTAGTTTGTCAAATTCTTTTCTAACTGTTTCAGAAACTAATAATTTGTCTACCTTTTCTCTAGTTGGTTTGATTTCTTCAAATTCCTCCCATTTTGCCCATTTTCCTTCTAGCGTACCAATTCTATCATATATGTGACTTATCCTAGTCACTATGTCGCCGTGGTATATCTTTTGGTCCTTCAAACCAAGTTCATATAGAGTCGGGACTCTATCTTCCAGCAACGCCACTCTAGCTGTTAATTTTTCTAGCATTCCGGTCAAATCTGAAAAATTACAATCTTTATTTATTCCAATTTTATTAACTAAATCTCCCTTATCGGCTGTGTAACATGCTAACTGAGAATTCTCAAGGAGACTTCTCTCTTTCTTGAACCTACTCAGATTATAAACGCACGAGTCTATTCGTTTTATCAATGTGGTTGAGTTACCTTTCATTTTCGTTTCTAACTTATCTAGCTTATCCCCAGACTCGAGCTCAGGTTCCTTTTCTAGCTCAAAATCTAGCTGTGGGTCAGGATCATTTTTCCCTTCCCTTTCTAGCTCCAGATCATCCTCCTGCTGGCTCAGAGGAGATTGGTTGGCGTCACTCGCCTCTAACAGCAGCTGTTTCCTTTCTAACTCTTCACTGACGACACGAATGATCTCGTCACTCAATTGCTCTCGTCCTGTGAAAATACAATGGGAAATTTAGATAGTTGTCCAAAATTTGACCGAACACAAGCCAAACATGAACAACAAGCGAATGCAGAAGCACTGGAACACACAGATTTTCCACATTCACTTAATATCATGAGCAGACTGCATAAGAACACATTATACAGAAAATCCATGAGCCTGCTTTAATCTGAGATTTTTGCATGCTTCAAGGTATAATACCTACATATATATATGATTTTTAATTTCGTATCTAATTACTATCTAATTACTCTTATCACTCTAGCTTAAAAATTCATGTTTACCAACTGTATAACGTTTTCCGCCAGACATGGTGAAGACCACTCCTTCCTCCTGGATGTCGAAGACATATGTTTCGTCCGGGTGGTTCTCCGCCAATTGAAGCTCTAAGTCTTGCGTGAGCAAGAATAGCTTCAAGGTCCGTTGGTCTATACATCAAAATCATGTTAAATCCAACTTAAAATATTCAATCGTTTCATATATCTAACTTCAATATATTTTCTAACTTGATTCTAATTTTCAAAACTGTACAGTATGTCTAGCTTGTATAGTCATTTATTGACTTTCTAGTAATGCGCATTGTCAAACTTTCAATTTCGAAGCATTTATCCGCATCAAACGATGTGCGGGTCTCGCATGTGCATTATTAGTTCTAACTAATTTCATGCGCGTCCATTTCACTCGGTCGTGCTACGTATCAACTGCAAATATCAAGCGGTGTGAATGTCGATCGATCGATAGTTCGCGCGCGCCGGTCGAACGAGCATGCTCTCCAGTCACAAGTTTCCCCCACTCCGCGCGGTCGAGCAACACGGCGAGAAACGGCGCGCTTCCCTGGCGCTCCCGCGCAATCCCGGCGTTCCCGCTCAGGCCCGGCGGCCATCTTGGCTTTCTTGCGTCTACCGATTTCTCGGAACCGTCTAATCCAAAACCAATTTTGTGCACTTTTTGCGAAAACCCGGCACTCGAACGACACGTAAACGCTCAAAATTTTAAACTAGCTTCAAACTAACATAGCTCTGGATCGAGCATTTTCAATTGAATTTAATCTGAAACTAACAGAATTTAATTTCAAACTAACTGAATTTAATTTCAAACTAACTGAATTTAATTTCAAACTAACTGAATTTAACATGTAACTAGCCCGCACTTTCGCTCGCTGAGTCACATACCTCTAGCATTTGCCGATTTGCGGAGGTCTCTTATCTCGTCCGCCATCTTGCTTTCTAGCTGCTGTAGATTCCTCTACCTGATCCCGGTCGATCCTCTAGCTTTCTTTCTCCTAGCTAAATTTCCTTCGTGGTGGTTGACTGGGTGACCGTAGCTCTGTCTGATCTCCCTTTCTAGCTTCTTTCTAGCACAACACCAACAAAACTTTACACCACACTTTTCTCACAAGCACTCGCGATTGCGAAGAAGGGACTTCTAACAAATAACAAAGCCAAACTATTCCTCTCAAACCAGCGCGCAGTGGAATCGTGCTGGGCCCATAACCTGTTGGAATAAAAACATGAGAGGAAGGGCTTGGCTTCAATGATAAACTCACCGTTTATATTATAAAAGATAAACTGTTTATTCTATATATATTAAAACGTATGTACACTGGGGGGGGGGGGCTTGGTACATCCGACCGAGTCGGGATCCGTGGCTCGAGTGCAGTAGCGGGAGAAACCGATCTCGCCGCGCCGCCGCTTGCATCGCTTCCTCCGGGGTCCTCCCCAGTCCTCGTTACTCAGTCGGTAACGATAGAGAGAGAGAGAGAGAGAGAGAGAGAGAGAGAGAGTGAGAGAGAGAGAGACTATCACGTCTTATTTCCAACAATAAATCCAACTTTAAAAAATTTCTAATATTTTGATGAATGCATTCAAATAAAAAAAATGCATATTAATAAAGTTATATTTATTTATTTATTTAACTGAAAGCTCCAAATTTTGAAAGACAAGATTTTTTGTTTTAAACTCTTACCTCGAGGTTTTTCCAAATTCAAGATGGCAGCATCCAAGATGGTAATATATATAGGAGAACATTTTTTGATATTTCGATATTATTCCATAAACAATGTTTTATGATGAATGTTTATCAACATTGGACATACGGCGTAGTTTTTACCATTTCAAGATGGCGGACCCGATACAGCGGCAAGAAATTTGGCAAATTCTTCGATTTTTATGAAATTCGATTTACAGGGATTTCTTGGATCGCTGATTACGAATTCGTTATAATAATTCGTTAGTTATTATTATTCGTTAATAGACTTCGTTGTAGGTGTTAATGATAAAGAAATAATTATTTGTCAGCTTATAAAAACAACTTTGAATTATTACTCAAGATAATTCGAGACGTTGCAGCAGCAACGAAATTTGTATTAAAACAGAACAGATATGGAGAATATGCGTATTAATTGACATCGGTGAACAAAAGTTCATTATACTAGTACGTAATAAATTGTACTATTAAATTATCTACATTGAATTTACTATTTATTAAAATTGTAAACTGATTTAATTTTAATTAAGATCTATGATTATAATTTAATGGCTGGCTTCCATCGAAAACATTTGTATTTAATTATAATATTTTATATACGGCCGCCTTAATAAAACGTATTTTATATAAAATTATGCCTATTTCCTTAAATAGTTTTCTTTAAATTAAGTTTATAGGTCGCTGATTTTACGTCGTTTAGCCAAGGAGTTACGTTTCCCAGCTCACATCGCATGAACAGACACGTAATTCAGTAAGTTTTTTTTTGTAATTTCTTTGTTTTGTTTACTTTTAATATTTTTATTGTTGCGGAATATTTACGACTATTTATTTCATGAGGAAAAGTATGTTGCACATGAGTCACCATTAAGGATCCGTAATCTGCGGACCAAAAAACCTTTTAAACTAAATTTAACATAAATAGAACTTGTGGTCACCATATTGGTTTCTATGCTATCTTGAAAATGTAAATAAAAACTGACAACGAATTTGTAACCAGCGACCCAGAAAACCCTTGTAAATCAAATTTCATAGAAATCCAACAATTTGCAAAATTTCTTGCCGCTATATTGGGTCCACCATCTTGAATTTGTGAAAACTGATAACGATTTCGTAATCAGCGATCCACGAAATCCCTGTAAATTGAATTTCATTAAATTCGAAGAATTTGCCAAATTTCTTGCCGCTATATTGTGTCCGCCATCTTGAAATGGTAAAAACTACGCCGTAAGTCTATTGTTGATAAACATTCATCATAAAACATTGTTTATGGAATAATATCGAAATATCAAAAAATTTTCTTCTCTGTATATTACCATCTTAGATGCTGCCATCTTGATTTTGGAAAAACCTCGAGGTAGGTGTTTAAAACAAAAAATCTTGTCTTTCAAAATTTGGTGCTTTTAGTTAAATAAATAAATAAATATAACTTTATTAATATGCATTTTTTTATTTGATTGCATTCATCAAAATATTAGAAATTTTTTAAAGTTGGATCATGTTGAAAATTGCAATTGAAAATCACATAAAAAAGATCTTAAAGCATTTTCTATTATAAAATTAATATATATATATATATATCTATAATATATAAATATTTCGCCGCCACCGCCGTGTCTAAGAATTCAGAATTCAACATATATATATATGTTATATATATATATATATGTTATATATATATATATATATATGTTATATATATATATATATATATATATGTCATATATATATAGATGTGTGTGTGTGCGTGCGTGTGTGCGCGCGCGTGTGGGTGTATGTGTGTGTGTGTGTGTTTTTTTTTTTTTTTTTTTTTTTTTTTTTTTCCGAAGAGGTGGAGAAATGCTTAATGCACCATGCTGGAGCCATGCGAGACACCCCGTGTGTGGGACTCTCCTACCGAAGGACGTCGATAGGCATACCCACTAAAACTCCACCTCTTTTCTTACCTTTATTCCCCCGCGGAAACCGCCGCAAGGCATTACTTCGCGGGGGGAGGCACGGCTAGATTAGCCCACTACTGTTGCTATCGCAACTCCTGTCTCCTCTTCTCTTCTGATGAGACCCAGCCTGTCCACTACGGACGTACAGAGGGTCACTACCGCGTTCCATCCCTCCTGGGAGTCAAGCAGGCACGCCCCGATGCCCTCAGGGGTGAGGGGACCGCTCCAAGTGACTTGAAACTGGTCCCGTTCCTCCCTGAAACGAGGACACCATAAGAGGACGTGTTCCACGTCTTCGTCCACCCCTGGACAAGCCGGGCACTCTGCGCTGCCGCAGACCCCTATACGAAATAGGTAGCTACGGAAGCATCCGTGCCCGGTCAGCACCTGGGTAAGCTGGAAACTGACGAAGCCCTGTTTCCTGCTCGCCCACTCCTGGATCCGCGGGATTATGCGGTAGGTCCAGCGGCCGTCCCTGGCTGAGTCCCATCTCCGCTGCCACTCCTCTACGGTCCGCAATGACCATCGGTTATGGCAGCGATTCTCTTCTACGCGTCGCCCACCCTCACGGTGTCTTTCAGCTCTCTCGGCTGCCAGGAGGTCGAAGGGGGCGGTCCCCGCGATCACCGAGAGCGCAATGTCAGATACGGTTCGGTACGCCCGGGCCACCCTTAGCGCAGCTATCCTGCAGGCTCTCTGACACGGAGCACCAAAGCTCTTGTGCCTGTTCAGGGCATCATCCCAGATAGGAGCTCCGTATAAAATTACGGAGCTCACCACCGAGGCAAGGAGAGACCTTCGCGGTTGCTGGGGTCCCCCGATGTTGGGCATGATGCCCGCCAGCGCACGGGCCACCCTTGCCGCCTTTGAGCCCGCGTTCGCGAGATGGTGTTTGAACGACAACCGCGCGTCTAGTGTGACCCCTAAATACTTCAAGGTTTTCACCGACCGTATCCGTTCTTTACCTACCGTGAAGGTGGCGGTCCTCTCCTTTTTTGTGCGAGAGATGAGCACCGCCTCCGTTTTTTCCGCCGCCAGACTAAGTCCGTGGTCTCTCAACCAAGTGGCGACCACTTCTATAGAGACGTCTCCGAGATATTCGATCTCTTCGACACTCTTTGCAACCACCACTAGCGCCACGTCGTCCGCGAAAGCCACCATCGAGACACCCTCCGGAAGTTGCTGCCTAAGCAGGCCGTCATAGACAACGTTCCAGAGTAGGGGCCCAATGACCGAACCCTGCGGCACGCCTCCCGTGATGTTGTGGGAGTGCACACCGTCGTCGGTGTCGTAGAGCAGAGTACGGTCAGTCAGGTAACTCGAGGTGACCTCCCTGAGATAGAGTGGCACTTGGAAGTGCTGCAGGGACAGCATGATGTCGTCCCATCTGGCCGAGTTGAAGGCATTCCGGATGTCCAAGGTGATGATGGCACACATCCGCCTTGCACTCCGACCAGCATTGATGGCGTTTGTGGCTATGCCAACAACTCTGCCTACAGCATCCATGGTCGATCGACCCTTTCGGAAGCCGAACTGGTTATCGGAGAGGTCTCCGGCCCGACCGATGGCCTCTGCAAGCCTGGCGCAGATCACCCGCTCCAGGAGCTTCCCAACTATATCCAGTAGACAGAGCGGGCGGTAAGATGATGGCTCCTCCGGGGGTTTGTTTCCCTTTGGTAGGAGTACCAGCCTCTGCGTCTTCCACTGGGCCGGGAAGCAACCTTCTCTTAGGCATGCGTTGAATGCGTCCAGGAACAAGCCCGGAGCACTCATCGCCGCTGATGTGTGTGTGTGTGTGTGTGTGTGTGTGTGTGTGTGTGTGTGTTAAAAATATGCACAATTTTTCGAAGATAAAATAAATATTAATCAAGTATAACATACACTTTTCCAAATATCTATATGTGAAATATACAATAAATTAAAAATAAAATACATTAATTATTGCATTTTTAAGATAATTCTATTATAAACAGTAATGGCAAAAGAAAATTGAAAATTTAACAGTGGCAATATAAAATACGAATTACATTTCAAAAGTTTTTCGAAAATTATTATTTTAGTAGTATTTAATTTAAATATTATTCAAATCAAAATTTAAATTTATATGGATATATAAGTAAGTAGATTACGTATATATATAAAACAATAATTTATAAATTATTTATAAACTAAAATGTTATAAGTAATTCTTTAAAACTAACACAAAATTTAATTTAATTAAGAAGAAAGTTTTATTACTCTAGAAGTACAAAATATTAATGACATAGTACTTTTGGCGATGATCGTTCGTCATTAAATAAATTAATTTTAGGGTTGAAGTTCTATTTATAACCGTTTAAAATAATCCAAAATTTTAATAAGTTTTAGTAAGTATATGTACTTTACTATTTTTGGTAAGCTAATTTTTCATTAACATTTATAATTATTAAAATATAAATTTAAGCTTTATAAGAATTCATATAGTTTAAAATTTACAGTTAACATTTAATATATCTCTATTTTTTTATTATTTTTATACTGATTACTTTTATTATAAATTATCTATTAACTTTTATTTATAAATTATAATAACTATAGCAATACCTCCAAGGTGTTGTGTGAATCTGTTTAATTTTTAAGGTGTCCATGGTAGTGAAAAAATAATACAATTTAAAACATTAATTTAAATAAATTAATTAAGAAAAACCTTTTTCGAAATTAAAAATAGGGGGTCAGCGCGCAAAGCGCGCAGGGGGGCGAAGCCCCCCTAGTATATATGTATATATATATCTCTCTCTATAATATATAAATATTTCGCCGCCGCCGCCGCCGTCTCTAAGAATTCAGAATTCAACATATATATATATATGTTTTATATATATATATGTCATATATATGTTATATATATGTTATAAATATATATGTCATATATATATGTTATATATATATATATGTTATATATATGTTATATATATATGTCATATACATATATGTTATATATATATGTTATATATATATGTTTTATATATATATGTCATATATATGTTATATATGGGTCATTCCAATACTTTTTTGTAAATCGGTCCGGGGGGGGGGGGGGGTCAACCAATCGGGCTAAAAATTTAGTATGTTACAATACTATAAAAAAAAGTAAGTGAGCCAAAATTGTAGTCTTCTAAATCAATTAAGGACGTAGGTATGCGATTTTAAACATTCAAAAATAGGCTATTTTTCATCATTTTTTAACATTTTTCAAAGTAGCACCAAAATTCGAAGAATTAGTATTTTTTCTTCCAGTTCACGGCAAAGTCTTTGAATTACTATAGACTTTTAATATAGCTATATAGAATACAATTATTTTGTGAACAAAAATTTTGACGCAGCTAAATATAAACACTTGTTTTTTCAAATTTTGCACATTTTCTAAATGCTACCAAATTAACAGTTTTTGATGATTTTAAAAAAACCCAACGCGGCTAGATTTGTATTGGTATAAGCTTTCTTTCTGTTTTACTACAAAAAGTTAATTTGGCTTAAAGTTATGCTTATTTAAATGTGACCTAAAATGCAACAAAACACGTTTTTTGGTATATTCTAATGCTTACAACGTCGGTCTACCTAAATTTTTTTTTACCAAAATTTGGGTGAAACTCGGTTTCTGTAGGTAGAAAATGATCCCGTAGTTACTGCAATGGATATTTGACCTTGGTACACGTTTATTAACGTTTGAAAATATTTTTTTTTTGCATTCTTGCGCTAGAATTATCGGATTACTGCAAGGTCTAAAATGTCTTGTATTTTGAGTGTTATCACAGGTAACATCCATACTATAGGTAACTTTTAAAACTAATAGGAATATAGTTTAAAGAAATTTTTATTTTTATTTTTTTATAACAATTTTTGGCCTGTTTTCGCTATTTTACTCGTTTTTGTACATTTATCATTACAATGCGTCGAAAAGCTTGTCATTTGTACAATAGCAAAAAGGTTTGTGATTGCGTGATAAAGATTTTGTGTATTTACGTTTTTTAAATTGGCACAACAGATTTTGGGATTTTTGTACAAAAACTGATTTTATGGAATTGTAAAAAGTGTCAAAGCTTAAACATATTACTGCAGGTTTAAAATAAACCTCGTATTTTATAATATCATGTCAATATTACAGGTGACTATCAAAATTAACACGGTATTACAGTTAAAAGTAATTTTTATTTTTCTAACAATCAATAAATCATAATTTTGTATCAAGTATTATTTACTGATGTTTTCATAATTATTTATAACTTTTAAATTAAATATTATTTAAAGTATATTGTTTGTACGAATCTTTTATGGTACCTGCTTTTAAACTAATACATAGAATTACACGCATTATTTATAACATTTCAAATAGATCGTTTAAAATAGATAAGTACTTGTCGATATGAAAATCGGGCTGAAGAGAATAAGAAACAGAAATGGAATACGGTATCAGCCTGGATTAATTCTAGCCTCAATTATTAATTTTAACCTAAAGCTTATTTATTATTGTTTATTTAACATTTTTATATTAAGCACACTATCATGGGATACATATAATAGTAATAATAATACAGAAAGCACGTGCTAAAAGATTCGTACAAACAATATACTTAAATATTATTTAATTTAAAAGTTATAAATAATTATGAAAACATCAGTAAATAATACAAGATACAAAATTATGATTTATTGATTGTTAGAAAGAATAAAAATTTCTTTTAACTATAATACCGTATTAATTTTGAAAGTCACCTATAATATTGACATGATATTATAAAATACGAGGTTTATTTTAAACCTGCAGTAATATGTTTAAGCTTTGACACTTTTTACAATTCCATAAAATCAGTTTTTGTACAAAAATCCCAAAATCCGTTGTGCCAATTTAAAAAACGTAAATACACAAAATGTTTGTCACGCAATCACAAACCTTTTTGCTATTGTACAAATGACAAGCTTTTCGACGCATTGTAATGATAAATGTACAAAAACGAGTTAAATAGCGAAAACAGGCCAAAAATTGTTATAAAAAAATAAAAATAAAAATTTCTTTAAACTATATTCCTATTAGTTTTAAAAGTTACCTATAGTATGGATGTTACCTGTGATAACACTCAAAATACAAGACATTTTAGACCTTGCAATAATCCGATAAGTCTTGCGCAAGAATGCAAAAAAAAAATATTTTCAAACGTTAATAAACGTGTACCAAGGTCAAATATCCATTGCAGTAACTACGGGATCATTTGCTACCTACAGAAACCGAGTTTCACCCAAATTTTGGTAAAAAAAAATTTAGGTAGACCGACGTTGTAAGCATTAGAATATACCAAAAAACGTGTTTTGTTACATTTTAGGTCACATTTAAATAAGCATAACTTTAAGCCAAATTAACTTTTTGTAGTAAAACAGAAAGAAAGCTTATACCAATACAAATCTAGCCGCGTTGGGTTTTTTTAAAATCATCAAAAACTGTTAATTTGGTAGCATTTAGAAAATGTGCAAAATTTGAAAAAACAAGTGTTTATATTTAGCTGCGTCAAAATTTTTGTTTACAGAATAATTGTATTCTATATAGCTAGATTAAAAGTCTATAGTAATACGAAGACTTTGCCGTGGACTGGATAAAAAAATACTAATTTCATGAATTTTGGTGCTACTTTGAAAAATGTTAAAAAATGATGAAAAATAGCCTAGTTTTGAATGTTTAAAATCGCATACCTACGTCCTTAATTGATTTAGAAGGCTACAATTTTGGCTCACTTACTTTTTTCTATAGTATAGTAACATACTAAATTTTTAGCCCGATTGGTTGACCCCCCCGGACCGATTTACAAAAAAGTATTGGAATGACCCATATATATGTTATATATATGTTATATATATGTGTCATATATAATTGTGTGTGTGTGTGGGTGTGCGCGAGCGTGTGTGTGTGTGTGCGCGAGCGTGTGTGTGTGTGTGTGTATGTGTGTGTGTGTGTTTTTTTTTTTTTTTTTTTTTTTTTTTTCCGAAGAGGTGGAGAAATGCTTAATGCACCATGCTGGAGCCATGCGAGACACCCCGTGTGTGGGACTCTCCTACCGAAGGACGTCGATAGGCATACCCACTAAAACTCCACCTCTTTTCTTACCTTTATTCCCCCGCGGAAACCGCCGCAAGGCATTACTTTGCGGGGGAAGGCAACGGCTAGATTAGCCCACTACTCTTGCTATCGCAACTCTTCTCTCCTCGTCTCTTCTGATAAGACCCAGCCTGTCCACTACGGACGTACAGAGGGTCACTACCGCGTTTCATCCCTCCTGGTAGTCAAGCAGGCACGCCCCGATGCCCTCAGGGGTGAGGGGACCGCTCCGCATTAAGCTAATCCAAGCAATTCGAAAGCTCGCCGAGTGTTCTATCTCTTCGAGATTTTAAAATTAAGAAATGTAACCAGGGTAGATAAGTTCTAAAGATTACTTTAAACAAAAGTTGTTTGTAATGTTTCTTCAAAAAAATCAACTGATTTTGAGATAAATGGCTTTAAAAATAGACATTTTTCTAAAAAATCGAAAAATTTCCACTTTACATGGTCGAATAACTCTTAAGCAAATTATTTTTAACACTTAAATTTTTTTTCTATTTTCTGGAAGATATTTCCAGTCTGTTCACAAAATTTGGAGTGATTTAAAATTTTCATCGTACCACTTGACGTGAAATAGCCCATATATATGTATATATATGTATGTATGTATGTGGGTGTGTGTGCGTGCGGCGGAATATTTATATAATATATATATATTTTAAAATTGTTTTATCAAGAATACATAATATATGTATTTTTTCCGTGCGCAAAAAAAAAGTTGTGAACATAACTTGAAAGTATGTGTATTTGTTTACTCATTCTTGATAAAACTCATAAAAGTTTTAAACGCATACTCAATAATAATAACGGATCTAAAATTCAATGTAATGCTCTTTAAATACAGATGCAAAATGGTTTGAAGATGAAATCAATATTAATCAAGTATAACACACACTTTTCCAAATATCCAAATGATATATACAATGGGTTAAAAATTAAATATATTAATTATTGCATTTTTTAGATAATTCTATTATAAACAATTAAATATATTAATTCTTGCATTTTTAAGATAATTCTATTATAAACCGTATAGGCAAAAGAAAATTCAAATTCTAACAGTGGCAATATAAATACGAAATACATTTGAATAGATTTTCAAAAACTATTAATTTAGGAGCATTTAATTTAAATATTTCAAAATTATCTGGATATATAAGCGTGTAGATAATTTATTTTTATATAACACAATATTTTAAATAAACAAGTATGTATTTATTAGAAACAGAAGGATATTTAAGAAATGAATTTGTTTATAATAATCAAAATAAATATTTGGGCTCTGCATAGTAAAAATAAATTGGATATAATTATGGATTAAAACGCAAATTTTGAAAGAGGGTGCAAATAACGAATCACGGGAGAAATGGAAGAAACAGGTTTTTATTTATATAGCGCTAAAATTTTATAAATAATTCTTTAGAACTAATACAAAAATTAATTTAATCAAGAAGAAAGTTTTATTACTCTAAAAGTAGAAAATATTAATGGCATAGAACTTTTGGCGATGATCGTTCGTCATTAAATAAATTATTACAGGAGGGTGAAGTTCTATTTATAACCGTTTAAAATAATCCAAAATTTTAATAAGTTGTTAACTAAAATACTACAATTTAGTAAGTTATGTACTTTACTATTTTGGTACGTTAATTTTTCATTAACATTTATATATTATTAAAATATAAATTTAAGCTGTATAAGAATTCATATAGTTTAAAATTTTCAGTGAACATTAATAGGTCTCTAGTATTTTATTATTTTTATTGCTATTCATTACACTAAGTTTGGTAAACTTTATTTATCAAATTTAATAGCCTATAGCAATACCTCCAAGGTGTTTGTGTAAATCTGCTTAATTTTTAAGGTGTCCAGTTTGAAAAAATAATACAAGTTAAAACATATTATGGATTAAAACGCAAATTTTGAAAGAGGGTGCAAATAACGAATCACGGGAGAAATGGAAGAAACAGGTTTTTATTATATAGCGCTAAAATTTTATAAATAATTCTTTAGAACTAATACAAAAATTAATTTAATCAAGAAGAAAGTTTTATTACTCTAAAAGTAGAAAATATTAATGGCATAGAACTTTTGGCGATGATCGTTCGTCATTAAATAAATTAATTACAGGAGGTGAAGTTCTATTTATAACCGTTTAAAATAATCCAAAATTTTAATAAGTTGTTAACTAAAATACTACAATTTAGTAAGTTTATGTACTTTACTATTTTTGGTAAGTTAATTTTTCATTAACATTTATAATTATTAAAATATAAATTTAAGCTGTATAAGAATTCATATAGTTTAAAATTTTCAGTTAACATTTAATATGTCTCTATTATTTTATTATTTTTATTCTGATTTCATTACACTAAATTTTGGTAAACTTTTATTTATAAATTATAATAACTATAGCAATACCTCCAAGGTGTTGTGTAAATCTGTTTAATTTTTAAGGTGTCCATGTTAGTGAAAAAATAATACAATTTAAAACATTATTTTAAATAAATTAATTACGAAAAACCTTTTTCGAAATTAAAAATAAGGGGTTGGCGCGCGAAACGCGCAGGGGGGCGAAGCCCCCCTAGTATATATATATATATATATATATATATGGGATATTCCACATTGCAAATGTTTTTCAGAATACAGAAAAAAATTTTAGGTACTGGAATCTATTTGCTCAAAAGTTATTCTAACCTCAAAAAGTGGATTTTTCCAAGTTTTTTTCAACACCAGCAGAGTTTACCACTATTTAACACAAAATCGATCAACTTCTACTATAGAACATTATATGTAACATTCGTTGCTAATGGTGTCTGGAATTTATTCTTCAAGGTTAGAATTTCTAATTTCAAGGTGAATGTTATATAAACTACATGTCAATATTCAACTTCAAAAAAGTGCAAGTGTGCCACAATTGATTTTTTCATCCAAAAGTCTGAAAGAAAGCTTGGAGCAATACCTTTCAAATATTCTGTAGCATTTTTATGGCCTCCAATTCTGTAAAAAGTTATGATAATTTTGAAATACATGAAATTTTTTAAAAAATTTAAATGGGAATTACCATGTTAATTTTTGTGAATTTTTTATCTTGCTTTAAATTATCATAACCTTTTACAGAATTGGAGGCCATAAAAATGCTACAGACCATTTGAAAGGTATTGCTCCAAGCTTTCTATTAGACTTTTGGATAACAAAATCAATTGTGGCGAACTTACACTTTTTTTGAGTTAATTATTGACATGTAGATTATATAACATTCACCTTGGAATTAGAATTTCTAACCCAGAAGAATAAATTCCAGACACAATTAGCAACGAATGGTACATATAATGTTCTATAGTAAAAGTTGATAGATTTTGAGTTAAATAGTGGTAAACTCAGCTGGTGTTGAAAAAAACTTGGAAAAAGTCACTTTTTGAGGTTAGAATAACTTATGAGCAAATATATTCTAGTATCTAAAAATTTTTTTCTGTATTCTGAGAAATATTTGCAATGTGTACCCAAAATTTGGTGCATATTAAAATTTTGTTCGGGCCAGTTCACGTGGAATACCCCATATATATAATTTATGGCGCAAATTTAGGCTCGATAAAGACACGTAAAAAGTAGCGCAAAAAGTTGCGTCAAAAGTGGCGTCAAAAGTTGCGCTATTAATTGCGAAAGAAACATTTTTAGTAGGGTAATTACGCGATATCATGGATACTTCGTGATTTCTGAATTATTTCGAGGTAACTCCACTATTAAGCAATTTCATGGATATATCGTAAAATTCGGAGGTATTTCGGGATAAATTCATTCATTACGGGATTTCATGGGTAATTCGGTAATTTTAGTGTTTTTTCGGGATAACTTCACCAATTTGGGATGTTCTGAATATTTCGGGAATTTCTAAAGTATTCCGGTATTACTCCACCACTTATGGGGTTTCCTGGATTATTCGGGAATTTCTGAAGTATTTCGGGATAATTCCACTAATTAGGGGATTTCCTGTATATTTCGGAAAATTATGAGTTATTTCGGGATAACTCCACCACTTATAGGGTTTCTTGGATATTTCGTGAATTGTTGAGGTATTCTGGAATAACTCCACTAATTACGTGAATTTCAGGATATTTCAGGATACGGGATTTCTTCGATATTTCGGGAATTTCTTAGGTATTTCGAGGTAACTTCATTAATTACGGGATTTCATGGATAATTCGGTAATTTCTGTGTTTATTGGGATAACTTAATCCAATTTCGGGATTTCTTGAATACTTCGGGAATTTCTGAGTTATTCCGGAATTACTTCACTACTTATGGGGTTTCTTGGATATTTCATGAACTGCTGAGGTATTCAGGAATAACTTCAATAAATACGGGCTTTCATGGATATTTCGGGAATTCCTTTGATATTCCGGAATAATTCCACCACTTATGGAATTCGAGGATTCTTCGTGAATTGCTGAGGTATTCCGGAATAACTCCAGTAATTACGGGGTTTCTTGGAAATTCCGTGAATTTCTGAGGTATTCCATAATAACTTCATTAATTACGGCATTTCCTGAATATTTCGGGGATTGCTGTGTTATTTCGGGATAGCTTCACTAATTACGGGGTTTCCTAGATATTTCGAGAATTGCTGTGGTATTCCGGAATAAATCCACACATTACGGGATTTCCTGGATATTACAGGAATTTATGTGATATTTCGGGATGGCTTCACTAATTACGCGATATCATAGATATGTCGCGAATTACCGTGGTATTTCGGAATAACTCCACATAATTACGGTATTTCCTGTATATTTCGAGAATTTCTGAGGTATTCCGGGATAATTCCAATCATTACGAGATTTCCTGAATAATTCGGGAATTTCTGTAGTGTTCCAGGATAACTCCACTAATTATGAAATTTAAAAGAATTTTAGGGGATTTCTGAGATATTTCGCGATAACTTTTTCATGGATAATTCGTGAATTTCCGTGTCATTCCGGAATAACTCCAGTAATTACGGGGTTTCTTGGAAATTTCGTGAATTTCTGAGGTATTCCATAATAACTTCATTAATTACGGCATTTCCTGAATATTTCGGGGATTGCTGTGTTATTTCGGGATAGCTTCACTAATTACGGGGTTTCCTAGATATTTCGAGAATTGCTGTGGTATTCCGGAATAAATCCACACATTACGGGATTTCCTGGATATTACAGGAATTTATGTGATATTTCGGGATGGCTTCACTAATTACGCGATATCATAGATATGTCGCGAATTACCGTGGTATTTCGGAATAACTCCACTAATTACGGTATTTCCTGTATATTTCGAGAATTTCTGAGGTATTCCGGGATAATTCCAATCATTACGAGATTTCCTGAATAATTCGGGAATTTCTGTAGTGTTCCAGGATAACTCCACTAATTATGAAATTTAAAGAAATTTTAGGGAATTTCTGAGATATTTCGCGATAACTTTACAAATTACAGGATTTCATGGATATTTCGTGAAATTCCGTGGTATTCTGGAATAACTCTACTAATTACGGGATTTCCTGAATATTTCGGGAATTTCTGTAATGTTCCGGAAAAACTCCACAAATTATGAAATTTTCAGGATATTTAGGGAATTTCTGTTTTATTTCGGGATAACTTCACTAATTACGCGATTTCATGGATAATTCGTGAATTTCCGTGTCATTCCGGAATAACTCCACTACTTACGGGATCTCCGGGATATTTCGAGAATTTCTGCGTTATTTCGGGATAATTTTATTAATTACGCGATATCATGGATAACTCGTGAATTTCTGAGTTATTTGGGATATCTTCACTAATGACGGGAATTCCTGGATTTTTCGGGAATTTCTGTGGTATTCCGGGATAATTCCGCTAATTACGGGATATCCTGGATATTCCGGGAATTTCTTAGATATTTCGCGATAGCTTCAATAATGACGGGATTTTCGGGATATTTCGGGTATTCTTGAATACTTCGGGATAATTCCACTAATTACGGGAATTCCTAGATAATTCGGTAATTTCGGTGTTATGTCGTTAATAACTCCACTAATTACGGGGTTTGTTGGATATTTCGTGAATGGCTGAGGTATTTCGAAGTAAGTTAACTAATTGCGGGGTTTCATGGATATTTCGTAAAATGCTGAGGTATTCCGGGATAATTCCACTAATTACGGGATTTCCTGGATATTTCGGAATATTATGAGTTATTTCGGGATAACTCCACCACTTATAGGGTTTCTTAGATATTTCGTGAATTATTGAGGTATTCTAGAATAACTCCACTAATTACGTGAATTTCAGGATATTTCAGGATACGGGATTTCTTCGATATTTCGGGAATTTCTTAGGTATTTCGAGGTAACTTCATTAATTACGGGATTTCATGGATAATTCGGTAATTTCTGTGTTTATTGGGATAACTTCATCCAATTTCGGGATTTCTTGAATACTTCGGGAATTTCTGAGGTATTCCGGAATTACTTCACCACTTATGGGGTTTCTTGGATATTTCATGTACTGCTGAGGTATTCAGGAATAACTTCATTAAATACGGGATTTCATGGATATTTCGGGAATTCCTGTGGTATTCCGGAATAATTCCACCACTTATGGAATTCGAGGATTCTTCGTGAATTGCTGAGGTATTCCGGAATAACTCCAGTAATTACGGGGTTTCTTGGAAATTTCGTGAATTTCTGAGGTATTCCATAGTAACTTCATTAATTACGGCATTTCCTGAATATTTCGGGAATTGCTGTGTTATTTCGGGATAGCTTCACTAATTACGGGTTTTCTAGATATTTCGGGAATTTCTGTAGCATTCCGGGATAAATCCAATCATTACGGGATTTCCTGGATATTACGGGAATTTATGTGATATTTCGGGATGTCTTTACTAATTACGCGATATTATAGATATTTCGCGATTTCCTGTATATTTCGGGAATTTCTGAGGTATTCCGGGATAATTGCACTCATTACGGGATTTCCTGAATAATTCGGGAATTTCCGTAGTGTTCCAGGATAACTCGATTAATTATGAAATTTAAAGGATATTTAGGGAATTTCTGTGTTATTTCGGGATAACTTCGCTAATTTCGGGATTTCTTGGATATTTCGTGAATTGCTGTGGTATTCCGGAATAACACCACTAATTACGGGATTTCCTGTATATGTCGGGAATTTCTGAGGTATTCCAGGATAATTCCACTAGTTACGGAATTTGCAGGATATTTAGGGAATTTCTGAGTTATTTCGGGATATCTTCACTAATGACGAGAATTCCTGGATTTTTCGTGAATTTCTGTGGTATTCCGGAATAACTCCACAACTTACGGTGTTTTTTGGCAATTTCGTGAATTTCTGGGGTATTCCAGAGTAACATAATTAATTACGGCATTTCCTGAATATTTCGGGAATTGCTGTGTTATTTCGGGATAACTTCACTAATGACGGGATTTCTTGGATATTTAGTGAAATGCTGAGGTATTCCGGAATAACTTCATTAATTACGGGATTTTATGGATAATTCAGTAATTGCTGTGTAATTTCGGCATAGCTTTACTATTTACGGGATTTCCTGGATAATTCGGGAATTGCGGTGTTATTTCGGAATAACTCCACTAATTACGGGATTTCTTGAATATTTTGTGAATTGCTGAGGTATTCCAAAAAAACTCCATTACTTACGCAATTTCATGGATTTTTCGTGAATTTCTGCGGTATTTCGACGTAAGTTGACTAATAGCGTGATTTTATGGGTATTTCGTAAAATGCTGAGGTATTCCGGAATTACTCCATCACTTACGGGATTTCTTGAATAATTCGTGAAATGCTGAGGTTTTCAGGAATAACTTCATTATAAATATGATGAGCGCTTTCCATGGTAATTAATAGGAATTTTTGTCGATCTGACGGAGGCGAAGGAAAAGAAAAAATGTTTTTCTTACAAACGACGTTTCGTTGGCGTGGTCTGCCAACCTCTTCAGGCTATTTTATTGATAACACAAATAACAATTCAAAAGAACGCACAAACAATATTGAAAAACTTAGTTATAAAAAAAGAAAAAAAAAAACCTTGTTTATAATCGGATAACCGATACGTCAAGCGGTTAGATAAACAGTCAACACAAGCATAACTCGGTTTATTTATATATATATCGCCCAAGGTAATGTAACGTAAACACTGTACAACTGTCAAATCAGGCATTTAAATTTCTGAGAACCGGGAAATAAGAGCTATTTAAAAATCTAATATCGTCTTTCTTATTAATATTATTTACATCAAGTTTAATGTGTAACATTTCCGAAATAATACGCTTTTTATAATTGATCTCCCTATCGACAATTTTAACACCATCCCAATCAAATTCATGTTTATTTAAAACCATATGTTGATTAATAACTGAATCAGTATTTTTATTCTTTTTATGTTCATTGTTCCTCGTTTTTAGTAAACGTTTAGTTTCACCAACGTAGGATGCAGGACAGTCTTTACAAATCAATTTATAAACAACATTCATCTGTTCAAACTTTTTTATACCATCTTTACCCAGTTTAATAATGAAATTCAAACATTCTTGAACTAATGGTAGAGTTTGAATATTAACAGGCCTTAATATGCGAGATAATTTATTAAAATTCTGAGAAAAGGGTAATGATAAATAGGCAAGACGTTTAATTCTAGAAGTAGATTGAATATTACTTTTAAATTTTAACTTATTTAGACGGAAGTGAATATTTTCTTTAATAAATTTGATATTGTATTCATTGTCGATATGTAGATTTTTTACAATGTTTAAATTTGTTGTATGATATCGTACATCTGATAATAAAAAAGCTCTGTCTACTAAATTATATATAACATTTTTTTTTTGTTGAGTTGGATGATTTGAAAAATAATTAATCAATCGACCAGAAGCTATAGGTTTTTGGTACCAATTTGTTATAATACGATCATTTTCTCTAATTAAGGTAATGTCAAGAAAATTGATTTTTTGGTCCATTTCCAACTCTGATGTAAATTGTAAGTTTTTATTATATGAATTAAAAATATTTATAACTAAATTTACATGTTCTTTCTTAACACACAAGATAGTATCATCAACGAATCTAAAATAAAAAAGTGGTTTGCAATTATGTTCATTCAATAATTTATTTAAGCAATCATTTTCCAAATCATCTATTACAATATCAGCAAATAACGGAGAAATCGGAGAACCCATGGGAGCATCATGAATTTGTTGATAATAGATATCGTTAAAAACAAAATATGTATTATTGTAAAGAAATTTCGTACATACTAAAATCTCATTGAACGGAATGCGACATTTATTATTAATAGAAGAAAAACGTCTTTCTAGACTGTCTAATACTAAATTGCAAGGGATGTTAGTAAAAAGTGAAACAACATCCAATGAAAGTAAAACATGATCATCGTCTAAAATGACATCCTTTAATTTTTCTTTCAAATGGAAACTATTGTTAATGTGAAATTTCGGTAATTTAATAGCTGTTTTTAATTCATTATAAATTATTTTAGCAAGAAAATGTGTTATTAAAAATGTGTTATTAAAGGGCTATTAACTAAAGAAATGATAGGTCTTAACGGGTTATCAATCTTATGGATTTTTGGTAAACCATAACCTTTCGCTAAACAAGTACTAGAACAGGTGAGTGCATTATTGTGAAATTTGTGTTGTAAAAATTCATGATTATTTAAATGTTTCAAAATTTTAGAAGTAGAAGACTGTAAGCTTTTAATGGATTCTTAGAAATACACCTATAGACAGCAGTATCCGAAAAAATGTTAGTCATTTTTGTAACATAATCGGATTTGTACATACAAACTGTTTTGTTACCTTTATCCGAAGTAGTAAAAAATATGTTTGGATTGTTTTTTAAAAAAATTTTTGTAGTATTAATTTTATTGATAAGTATTTTTCTATACTATCTAAATGAGTTTTTGTTTTTATGGTTAAGTTGATGTTATTTATCACTTGTTCTCTAATATTTGAACTAACAACTTTACTGATATCTAAAGTTTGAAAACAATTTTCCGTGCTTTTGATGATATCAATAACTATTGGATTCGATAAATTCGATTTAAGACTAAAATTCGGACCAAGAGTGACAATGTCTTTAACTTCATTAGGAATATCTATATTTGTTAAATTTATTAACCAGCTGTTATCATCTGACATAGTCACCATTTTTTTTAATGATTTAATTTTTAAATTCTTTTCTATATCTAAGTTTTTCAATATTGTTTGTGCGTTCTTTTAATTTGTTATTTGTGTTATCAATAAAATAGCCTGAAGAGGTTGGCAGACCACGCCAACGGAACGTCGCTTGGAAGAAAAACTTATTGTTTTTTTCTTTTCCTTCGCCTCCGTCAGATCGACAAAAATTCCTATTAATAACTTCATTAATTACGGGATTTCATGGATAATACTGGAATTGCTGTGTTATTTCAGGATAGGTTCATTAATTACGGGATATCAAGGATCTTTCGGGAATTTCTGCGGTATTCCGGGATAACTTCATTAATGACGGGATTTCCAGGATATTTCAGGAGTTTCCGTGTTATTCCGGAATAACTCCACTAATTACGAGATTTCCTGGATAATTCGGGAATTTCTGTGTTATTTCGGGATAACACGACTAATTACGCGATATCATGGATATTTCGTGAATTTGTTAGGTATTTCGAGGTAGTCCACCAATTACGGGATTTAATGGATATTTAGTGAATTGCTGAGGTATTCCGGAATAACTCCACCACTTACGGTGTTTCTTGGAAATTTCGTGAATTTCTGGGGTATTCCAGAATAACTTAATTAATTACGGAATTTCATGGATCATTCGAAAATTGCTCTGTTATTTCAGGATAGCTTCATTAATTACGGGATTTCCAGGATATTTCGGGAAATTCTGACGTATTCCGGGATAATTCCACTAATTACGGGATTTAATTGATATTTTGGGAATTTCTGAGTTACTTCGGGATAACTTCACTAATTACAGGATTTCTTGGATATTTAGTGAATTGCTGAGGTATTCCGGAATAACTCCATTAATTACGGGATTTTATGGATAATTTAGTAATTGTTGTGTTAATTCGGGATAGCTTTACTATTTACGGGATTTCCTGGATATTTCGGGAATTTCCGATGTATTCCGGGATAAATCCACTAATTACGGGATTTCCTGCATATTTCGGGAATTTCTGAGTTACTTCGGTATAACTTAACTAATTACAGGATATGGTGGATATTTCGTGAATTTCTGTGGTATTCAGGAATAACTACATTAATTACGGGATTTTATGGATAATTCAGTAATTGCTGTGTTATTTTGAGATAACTTCACTAATTACGGGATTTCATGGATATTTCATGAATTTCTTTGGTATTCCGTATAACTCCACTAATTACGGGATTTCCAGGATATTTCGGGAATTTCTGAGGTATACCGGTATAATTCCACTATTTACGAGATTTCCTGGATAATTCGGGAATTTCTGTGTTACTTCGGGATAACATGACTAATTACGCGAAATCATGGATATTTCGTGTATTTGTTAGGTATTTCGAGGTAGTTCCACTAATTACGGGATTTAATGGATATTGAGTGAATTGCGGAGGTATTCCGGAATAACTTCATTAACTACGGGATTTCATGAATATTTCGTTATTTTCTGAGGTATTCCGGGATAATTTCACTTATTACGGGATTTCCTGGATATTTAGTGAATTGCTGAGATATTCCGGAATAACTTCATTAATTACGCGATATCATGCATATTTCGTGAATTTCTTAGGTATGTTTAGGTACTTCCACTAATTACGGGATTTCATGGATATTTCGTCAAATGCTGAGGTATTACGGAATTACTTCACCACTTACGGTGTTTCTTGGAAATTTCGTGAATTTCTGAGTTTCTTCGGGATAATTTCAATAATTACGGGATTTGCTGGATATTTTGGGAATTTTTGTGGATTTCCGGCATAACCCCACTAATTACGCGATCTCCAGGGAATTTCTGTGGTATTCCGGTATAACTTCACTAATTACTGGATTTTCAGGATATTTCGGGAATTTCTGAGTTAGTCCGGGATAACTACAACAATAACGGCATTTCCTGCATAATGCGGATATTTATGAGGTATTCCAGAATATCTCCACCAATTACGGGATTTCCACGATATTTCGTGAATTTTAGAGATATTCCGGAATATCATCATTAAATACGGGATTTCATGGATATTGCTGGAATCTATGAGGTATTCAGGAATAACTTTATTAACTACGAGATTTCTTGAACAATTCGGGAATTTCTGAGGGTTCCGGGTTAACTACACTAATATCGGGATTTCCTTAATATTTCGGGAATTTCTGAGGTATTCCGGAATATTTCCACTAATTACGGGATTTCTAGTATATTCCGGGAATTTTTGAGGTATTTAAAGATATCTCCACTAATTAAGGGATTTCAAGGATATTTCGTGAAATTCTTTGGTATTCCAGAATAACGTCATTAATTACTGCATTTCCTATATTTTTCATGTATTTATGAGGTATTCCGGGATAAATCCACTAATTACGGGATTTCCTGCATATTTCGGGAATTTCAGAGTTACTTCGGGATAACTTAACCAGTTACAGGATATCCTGGACAATTCGGGAATTTCGGCATAATTTCACTATTAACGAGATTTCCTGGATAAATCGGGAATTTCTGTGTTATTTCGGGATAACATGACTAAGTACGCGATATCATGGATATTTCGTGAATTTGTTAGGTATTTCGAGGTAGTTCCACTAATTACGGGATTTAATGGATATTGAGTGAATTGCTGAGGTATTCCGGAATAACTTCATTAATTACGGGATTTCATGAATAATTCGTTATTTTCTGAGGTATTCCGGGATAATTGCACTCATTATGGGATTTCCTGGATATTTTGGGAATTTCTGAGGTTTCCGGGTTAACTACACTAATATCGGGATTTCCTGTATATTCCGGGAATTTCTGAGGAATTTAGAGATATCTCCACTAATTAAGGGTTTTCAAGGATATTTCGTGAATTTCTTTGGTATTCCGGAATACCGTCATTAATTACGGCATTTCCTGGATATTTCGGGAATTTCTGAGTTACTTCGTGATAACTTCACTAATTACAGGATTTCATGGATATTTCGTGAATTTCTGTGGTATTCCGGAATAACCCAAATAATTACGAAATTTTCTGTAGATTTCGGGAAATTCTGAGGTATTCCGAGATAATTCCACTAAGTATGGGATTTCCTGGATATTTCGTTAATTTCTGAGGTATTTCGGGGTAGCTCCACTAAGTGCGGGATTTATTGGATATTTCGTAAAATGCTGAGCTATTCCGGAATAATTCTACTAATTACAGGATTTCCTGTATATTTCGGTAATTGCTGAGTTATTCCGGAATAACTTCATTAATTACGCGATATTATGGATATTTCGTGTATTTCTGAGGTATTCCGGGATAATTTCACTAATTACGGGCTTTCCTGGATATTTTGGGAATTTCTGAGTTATTTCGGGATAAATTCTCTAATTACGTGATTTCAAGGATATTTTGTGAATTTCTAAATTATTTCTGGTTTACTTCACTAATTACACGGTATCATGTATATTTCGTGAATTTCTTAGGTATTTCGAGGTAACTCCACTAATTACGGGATTTTCTGTGTATTTCGGGAATTTCTGAGGTATTTCGGGATATCTCCACTAGTTTCGGGATTAGCTGCGTATTTCGGGATAACTTCACTATTTACGGATATCATGGATTTTTCTGGAATATCAAATGTATTCCGGGATAACGCACTCTCGAGTTTAAATAATTATATTTTACAACTCTCGTATCTTTGCGGAACAATCACACAAAGGTATTTAACATTAATGTTTTGCTTGAAACAAGCCTAAACGACCAACACGAGTTATATAAAAAATATGTTCTCACGCTCATAACTTTGTTACAAATATCGTGAGCAGTAACTCTTATTGAATACTAAATATTAATTCAAGTAAACTCTGTCAGGTAAGTGAAATACAAATAATTTTAATTATTTTACTCACACACCAATTTAAATAATTAATATTGCAACTATGGTATCTTTTCGGCTGATTAACACAATGTTACTTACTGTTAATTATTTAACTTACAAACAAGTTTAAATAATTAACAAAAATTGTAAAAGTATATTTCATATACACATAAAATTACATATATTATAAAATAAATAGTAATATGTAATAAATGCACTAGTTTAAATTAATATTACTGTGAATAATATATGTGCGTCAGAGAGGGGAGAAAGCAAAAAAAATTACGGTTTCGAACTCACAAATAATTCTAATAATTTCGCCGCGTTCCGTAAATAAAAAAAAAAATAAACTATAATTTTCTTTAAAAGGGAGGGGGGTGGGGAGCTACCTCTCCCGAGGGAATCTATTTTTCCAACACTCACACACCAAAATTAAAATAGTTTCTGAGCAAAAACGAATTAATTTTACTATTATCAAATAAAACAATTCGCCGCAGCGCTCTCTCGGCAAACCAGCTGCGAAGACTCTATACGCTAAAGGGCTTGGCGATCGCGCCATCTCTCTCTCACACACACAGGATGGTCCGCCTAGTATCTAACACCGATTCCCCGCGACTAGGGATTCTGTCCCTTACTCGGGCTCTCGCAGTCTTTCCTTGCTGCACTGCTCGGGGGGGATTTTCGCTGCCTGCGATCCGCGATGTAAGCTACTCTCTCCCTACCTTGACGCTCCCATACAAGTCAAGCAAGGATCTTCCGTCAAGCTTGCTATCGGGAGAGACCGATCTCAGTGAGATCGGTCGCTTTCGGCTAGACTCGGTCGCGCGCGAACTCTCTCCCGATATACCGGTGTATACCTCTCCTCGGATATCCGAGCAAGAGAGGGAATACTTCGATATAGAGATACGTCTCACACGCTTTTTCTTAGCCTTATACAAACTATATGTATCGGCACCGGATTAGTTCATCCGCCTCGAGCGGCGGATCTGGACGTACTGAGTAGGCAATTGACTAATTGCCCGATAAAGGGATAGAGAGGGGAATCTCACACACTCATACACTCTCCTGCTCTCATCCATTCGTATTGTTGCGCGCGTAATTGTACATTTGAGTTAAAGTAAACAAGTGTCGTCGGTTGGTCTTGACATACCAAAGGCTCCGACGACTTACAATTATTATGAATTTAGATAGTTCATTCGCCGCGAATAGATTGTGTGACGATTTCCTTCACAAATCATCATCAGCGAGTGTGTATAATCACCAAAATTCAATTGAATTTAACATACATAAGGTACTGTAAGAATATTGGCTAGTGTGTGTCCTAATATAGAGTAAATCTATAACATCCTACAAGAAAATCATATGTCTGCAGTAAAAGTAAAGGTATCTTCGTACTTAAATTGCTTATATCCTTCAATAAAAAAAGTTTGATATCACATCGAATATACATAAGCATCATCAAAGACCTCAATCCGCGCGCGAAGTTTTCTTCGAGCAAAAGGCGCTCTGTTCAACCCAATTTAATTTAAAAAATGTGTTACACTTTGAGTAAAATCGTTTTGAATTTTTAATTCATTTTTTCGACCTTTAAAATGGTTTTAATGACAACCAAAGTTGAGAAAAATATTTTTCGATTTATATACCATTCATATACCAAATGTAATTAAATGTATTTTGTAACTTGCGAGTGTAATAGTTATGTAGGAATATATTGATATTCATTTACCTATTTATTTATTTACTATTTGTTTCATAATACACTTTTTTTATTGTAAAGAATTTGAAAAATTTTGTTCTTGTATTCTATTTAGTTTATTGATAATTCCTAAAAATGTTAAAAACCCCATATTACGTATAAGTTGTTTATAATAAATACAGTTCAAAATACATATAAAAGTAAGCAAGATAAAAAGAACGTAAATAGATGGTGTAAGATAGAAAAGCAAAAACAAATGGAAAGACGGAATAAAACCTGAAGGAGTGGACCGCGAATAGAGAATGCTACACATACAATCGAAACGGAAAAGATAAGTTGGACACAAAGAAGAGACATACATAACTCGGAACAAGAGAATCACGCTGTCGTTGACCCTCTTGCGCGGACACGCTCACTATATACATCCGAATCGATTTCAAGTAAATAATTATGGAGAACTCAAAATGCAATAGAATAAGAGAGAGAGAGACGGATTGATTGATTGAAACATTTTATTGGATAATTAGAGGTAATACCCCGTATACACTTTAAGCATTACAAAAAGATGGTTAAATTAGATCTCATAAATAAAATAATAGTGTAAGGTTTAAAAATAAAGTAATGTAAAACAATAATAGTAACAAAATTATCGCAGTAAGGCGGCAATAAGCAAGAAACGCGATCGTTAACAAAAATAAAATAATACATATAAATAAATAAATAAAAACAAATACCAATAGATGTACGCAATGGGTAGTTATGATGAAATACCTTCTTCATGAAATACGGAGCAATACAGACAAATGAGATACATTTAACTTCAAAGACTAGAGATCTAGCAACGGAGGACATACAAACCACTCACGGCAGGCTCTCGCAGCCCAATTCTGACGGTCGAGCTCATAAAGATACAATGAGAGAGCGAATTTAAATGAATAGGATAACAAGGGGTCAAAGTCTGCATATGGAAGGTTGTTAATGAGGCGAAAGGCAGTGATAAGGAAGGAGTTGTTTAGGGATTCCGTTCTAGGGGGGAGATAGCGTAGTGACATAGGCGGATGACGAGAGGAGGATCAGGATGTGAAAGATTCGTCGCAAGTGAGGGACGATATAAGACGGGGATTTGTGAGCGATGATGTTAAATCCATAGGATCCTTCATGAATGAAAAGAGATCTTCTGAGCTCGACCGACAGCCAGCTTGAGACGATATGGCGTCACTGCTCGCGCCATGGAATGATCCCCCACACTAATCGTACGCATGCGTTTAATAAGCGTTGTAATTTCAAGTTCTTAGTGTCATCTAGATCATTGTAAATCGCACATGCCTAGTCAAAGTGAGGGAATAAAAGAGTCTCTACTAGATATTTCCTGTTCTGACGCAAGGAAGAACGTTTAAAGAATCTCAAGGAGTGGAGGACTCCATGAATGCGTTGGGATATCGATGCGACCTGGCGCGACTAACCCAGCGTAGGTGTTATCAAAACTCCTAGCAATTTAACTTCAGATTCATAGTCAAAAGAGTTGCCATTAATTGAAATCTTCGAGGCAGTGTCCAGGTCTATCCGCGAAATAAAAGCCTAGCTACCCAAGATCATCACCATAGTCATTTTAACATTCAGATTTAGTCCATTCGACCTCGCCCAGTTGTCTACCGCATTAGCGTCCTTTGAGATTTTAAAAATCATGTGGCTAGAGTAATTTATAACCTAAGATAGATCATTGATAAAGACTGGAAATAATAACGGACCCAGGACACTGCCTTGTGGAATACCCCTGGATGTGCCGAGCCAAGCCGAACTCGCCCCCGCTCTATCCACTACCGCCTGCGAGCAGTCCACCAAATAATGGTAAAACCAAGTTAGCACGATGTCAGAATAGCCTAGTGAATGCAGCTTGCGCAATAAAGAACCGTGTGGCACTGAATCAAACGCCTTGGAAAGGTCGAAGAGGATGTTAATGGTGATCATTCGTTTATTGATAGTTCTTCTAATGTGGTCTAAGACTCCAATTAAAGCCGCCTGGGTACTATGCCCCTGGCGAAAAGCAGCTTGTCTTTCAATAATTTTTGTTCAGGAACTCAGTGAGTTGATCCAAGACAAATTTCTCCGGAATTTTAAGGACTTCGCAAAGCTTAGCACTGAGCCTAGTATCAGACGGCGAAATAACCTTCCCGGACTTAGCCAAAGGAAAGAGGCGGGATTTTTCCAGGGCTCCGGGAAATGTCCGGAGGAGAGAGAAAGATTAAAAATTCCAGTTAAGTAAGATGTTATCAGGGGGGCAAAAGTTTCAGCATAGGGACGGAAATTACGTCATGACTCATAGACATAATTAGAGTAAAATGGAAGGAAATTTGAGGGTAGGACTGAGGTAGGATGTTAGAGGAAGAAATAAATGAATGTAGTTGAATGAAAGTGAATGGGTTATTTGAGTAGGAGATAGAGGTATAGAAGGTATTTAGTTGATCTAAAGAGAAGCTAGTGAGATGCGAGCGAGCTGGTTTGGTAACAAGGCCCATATTCCTGAGCTCTTTCCATAGATTAGAAGAATTCCATGCATTCCTAATTTTATTATTGAAATATAAAAATTTGTTCGTATCAATCGAATTCAATACATTGAATGCACATACCCAGAATAACTTAACAACCTAACAAGAATTACGTAATTAGTGTAAATACCGCGGAATACTTTAAAATATCCCGAAATATCCAAGAAATCCGCTAATTAATGCAGATACCCCGGAATAGTTTAAAAATTATAAAAATACCCGAGAAATCTGGTAAATAGTACAGATATCTCGGATAACCTCATATATTCCCGAAATTTCCAAAAAATCCCGTAATTAGTGCAAATTCCCAAAATACCTAAAAAATTCCAACGACAAGGTACAAAGGTAAGGATCTGGACGGCAAAGCTTAAAAAAGTTTATGTAATTATATTTTAAATATTTGTTTACTACAATTTTTACGATATGATTGATACGTAAATTACAATATTTAATACATACATACGTTTACAATATATTATTAATCATGAAATATTCTATCCTTGAGTAATTTTAGAATATCCTCAATGTGTAACATCATTATTGTGTACATTATATAACGTATTATATCCAAACTTAACGCATTTTTCACACTAACAGGTACCTCCCCATTAATTTTTGAATAAATCGAATTGAGAATTTCATCGCCAATGTCAGATGTGGTATCTATAATATTTTTGTCGGTATATTGAATTATTTGAGCATTATGCATACTAACATTTTTATTGTGTATAAAGTTAATAGTTTCCCGAGTCCAAACAGTTACAAACGACGATGTATTATTTAAGTATTTTAATCTTTCGTTAATACATTTACTCACATTTTTCAATTTATCGAATGTAATTTTTCTCATAACTACGGTACGACGAAATCGCTTTACAGGAGGGCCATGTATTGGTCTATGATCTTCTTCAATCTCAATCACTTTATCATTGTGTGTATACTTGTATCTCAAAATCCACCCATGACTGTAAACTTTTTGATCGTAGAGTTCATCCTTAAGACCTCGAAAATACCCGTCAATTTTTTCCAGAATTAAGCAAACTTCGGATCAACCTTTTTTTGAAAGGCTACACCAATGAAATCTGTAGCTAGCAGTAGTAGTATCACAAGAAACACATGATATTCTCCTAAATCGTTGTACTCCAGACCAATAAGAATTTTTTTAGTGAATGATTTATTTAACAAATATAAGCGACTTAGTAACTGTTGCGATGATGGTCGCTGGTAGGACGACTTGGTATGTTCATTGTCTGATTGATTGTTAATCATTGTCACATGGTAACTTAATAATTTTTAATTTTAAGAGACTAACTAAGATGCTGTCACCTTATCGACCTCGTTAATACTAACGAGAAAATTATTTCCAAAGGTGGTGGTAAGCAGCACACACTAAAGCACAATAATCGCGTGACCATTAGTCGCGTACATTTTACAGTAAAGACATCTTGGGATTTGCTTTTTGTAAATATCTGACGATGCATTCGTCATTACCATTACCCACGAAACTTGTATCAGCGTTTTTATATTGCATGCGTTTTTTGACAATGACATCATTCTTTGAAAGATCAGCGAAAAAAAGCTTGAGAAATTTCTGTAACCCAACATCCTTAATCATATAGCGAAGAAATAAAATACAATATTGTCCACATACGTCGAATGAATAATTTTGCAGTTGTTGCGAATTCCAACGATAACGCTTACAGTTTTTATTAATCTATTAACATGCGATGGTACAAATGAAGGGTTTCGATAATTATCAAAATAATATCCGATTCCATTTTTACCAACGTATACTGCAACCCAATGCATACCAGGTTTCGTGTGACCAGCAGTACTGAAGACAAAAGACATCGGTGTCATCCACACCTGTGATGTCTGATCTTCTGTGAATACACCCACTGTATGACTCCGAATATTGGACAACTGTTTCAGAATCTCCAAACGCTTCATCGCAAAGTTACATGCTTGATGCTGTATTTTAGATAAACCGTCAAACAGCTCCATCTATGAAACATTAACCCGCTAAAATCGACCATTACTTGTCTTGACGCATCAATTTCTAATATGTTTTCAAATTCAGCATAAATTATACAAATGACGGTTGTGTAAAATGAATCATTGAATATTACGTCTAATTGAATGCTACCGTGTCTAATCATGTTCCAGTGCGTGTGATCGTTCGCTGACAAGTCAGGTGTCAATTCAAAGGCAAATAAACAAAATCCGTTAGGGTATGATTCACGTGTAATTTTGTTACCCTCATTTAAAAAGTGTATACCTGTACCAGAAAATAATATATAAACGCAAAAAATTAATGTTAAGGTTCTTGAAATTAGAAGGATTAAAATTTTTATGTCCGTTAAAAGCCTTATTTTTCACGAAACCGACAATTATCCGTTTTGGTAATTGACTAAGAATTACGTTATCTAATGTTTCTTCGGGTACACCATTGTGCATTGCAAAAGCCTTAACTTCCACTCGTGTTACAGAATATTTTGCTGTAGTTTTTGTCAGAGCTTTTGCATGGGCTAATAGTACTTCAGGATTAATCTTCACTCGTCTAATCAATAAATTGGACTTGTCAATATTGACAGATAGTAGGCCTGTCGGGTCGACGAGAGAAAAACTGTCACTTGATCAGACCAATCTGACGCGCACTTGTACACCATTTATCAATAACTTATCTTCATTAAATACAGCACCATGCAAATGTACAATCATATCCACAGACTTTTTGTAATTTAAAAGTTTAATACATAAAATTGTTAATAGGTCCTGATTTCTTTAATTGCTGTAGCGTAGCGTCATCAATTTCCTCATCGTTATATTTTAAAGAGATACGTAAACTCAACATAGGGTGTGCAAGATCAAGATATTCGTCTCCGTTTCCAGGTATTACAAACTCAATAGCAGAATCACTTGTCAATGATGAGATAGATTTCTACTGAACCTATTGCGATCCTTCAATAGTTGCTTGGGTCGGTGGAATTTCAAGTAAGAGTAATTCTGATTTGAGACATTCGCAAGATTGTGTATGTAAGAAAGCCATTTTTAACCAAATTGCGACGTTATCAAATTCTCGGTTAAAACAATTAACCGTTTCCCGGTGGAAACGTCGAAAATATTAATTATAATAAAATAAAACCCTGCACGGCCGACTCTCTCAGAGGAGATTCCGTCGAATTTACAGTGGACCGGTTTCCGCTGTAATCTCCAGTAATTTTTAATTAGCGTAAATAAATTAATAAGCGGATTCGTTACGGAACTCACTGTCACCACTACCACGAGAAAGATTTTCGGAAAACAATTGTTTATTAATAACGCGCGAAAAACCCAACGTAACGCGACGTAATTAACAAACAAACCCCACGAACCCAACGATCGAAAATCACTAACACTCCCGAAAACCGAAACCACGTTTGACCAACAAATAAATTTAATAAGATATCTAACGCAACAATAGTAATTGAATTGCTTACCAATATGTTGAATAAATCCATAAATGCACCAAATTTTGGGTAAACTTTGCAAATGTTTATTAGAATACAGAAAAAAATTTTTAGGTACTGGAATCTATTTGCTCAAAAGTTATTCTAACCTCAAAAAGTGAATTTTTCCATATTTTTTTCAACACCAGCTGGGTTTACCGCTATATAACTCAAAATCTATCAACTTTTACTATAGAACATTATATGTAACATTCGTTGCTAATTATGTCTAGAATTTATTCTTCTGGGTTAGAATTTCTAATCTCAAGGTCAATGTTACATAAACCACACGTCAATATTCAACTTGAAAAAAGTGTAAGTGCGCCACAATTGATTTTTTTATCCAAAAGTCTTAAAGAAAGCTTGGAGCAATACCTTTCAAATGGTCTGTAGCATTTTTATGGCCTCCAATTCTGTAAAAAGTTATGACAATTTAAAGAAACACGAAATTTTTTTAAAAATTTAAATGGGAATTACCATGTTAATTTTTGTGAATTTTTTGTCTTTCTTTAAATTGTCATAACTTTATACAGAATTGGAGGCCATAAAAATGCTACAGACCATTTGAAAGGTATTGCTCCAAGCTTTCTTTTAGACTTTTGGATGAAAAAAGTTGAATATTGACATGTAGTTTATGTAACATTGACCTTGAGATTAGAAAATCTAACCCAGAAGAATAAATTCTAGATATAATTAGCAACGAATGTTACATATAATGTTCTATAGTAAAAGTTGATAGATTTTGATTTCAATAGCGGTAAACCCAGTTGGTGTTGAAAAAAATATGGAAAAATTCACTTTTTGAGGTTAGAATAACTTTTGAGCAAATAGATTCCAGTACCTAAAAATTTTTTTCTGTATTCTAATAAACATTTGCAAAATGTACCCAAAATATGGTGCATTTTAAAATTTTGATCGGACCACTTCACGTGGAATACCTCATATATATATATATATATATATATATATATATACACATATAAATTGATCAATCGGTACTTATGTCGACAAATGGGAATTGTGCTTACTTTGGGGTAATTATGCCGAAGTCAGCATAATTCCACCGAAAATTCAACTATGTATCCGTACTTATGCCGACACACAAAAAATCGGAAAATTAACTTTGTGAGCCTCCGGCCTCCGGCACCTCGAAAGACGTTATAGCTTCAATCCTTCATTAATATTATAAGGTCAAAGTGTGCTTTTTTACCCGTGAGGGGTATTTAGGTATTGGGGTTATTGGTTTTTTATGCATTATTCTGTCAATTAATATTCTCCCCCTTATATCTGAGTCGTTACATATGTTTTATAACCTCAAAACACCAAGATAACACGTAGTGTCACCATAAGTACCGATACTGGTGTTTATATATATATATATATATATACTAGGGGGGCTTCGCCCCCCTGCGCGCATCGCGCGCCAACCCCCTATTTTTAATTTCGAAAAAGGTTTTTCGTAATTAATTTATTTAAAATAATGTTTTAAATTGTATTATTTTTTCACTACCATGGACACCTTAAAAATTAAACAGATTCATACAACAACTTGGAGGTATTGCTATAGTTATTATAATTTATAAATAAAAGTTTACCAAAATTTAGTGTAATGAAATCAGAATAAAAATAATAAAAAAAATAGACATATTAAATGTTAACTGTAAATTTTAAACTATATGAATTCTTATAAAGCTTAAATTTATATTTTAATAATTATAAATGTTAATGAAAAATTAACTTACCAAAATAGTAAAGTACATATACCTACTAAGTTGTAGTATTTTAGTTAACAACTTATTAACATTTTGGATTATTTTAAACCGTTATAAATAGAAATTCACCTTCTAAAATTAATTTAATTAATGACGAACGATCATCGCCAAAAGTTCTATGTCATTAATATTTTGTAGTTTAATAGTAATAAAACTTTCTTCTTAATTAATTAATTTTTGTATTATTTTTAAAGAATTATTTATAAAATTTTAGCGCTATATAAATAAAAAACCTTGTTTCTCCATTTCTCCCGTGTGTCACCATAAGTACCGATACTGGTGTTTATATATATATATATATATACTAGGGGGGCTTCGCCCCCCTGCGCGCATCGCGCGCCAACCCCCTATTTTTAATTTCGAAAAAGGTTTTTCGTAATTAATTTATTTAAAATAATGTTTTAAATTGTATTATTTTTTCACTACCATGGACACCTTAAAAATTAAACAGATTCATACAACAACTTGGAGGTATTGCTATAGTTATTATAATTTATAAATAAAAGTTTACCAAAATTTAGTGTAATGAAATCAGAATAAAAATAATAAAAAAAATAGACATATTAAATGTTAACTGTAAATTTTAAACTATATGAATTCTTATAAAGCTTAAATTTATATTTTAATAATTATAAATGTTAATGAAAAATTAACTTACCAAAAATAGTAAAGTACATATACCTACTAAGTTGTAGTATTTTAGTTAACAACTTATTAACATTTTGGATTATTTTAAACCGTTATAAATAGAAATTCACCTTCTAAAATTAATTTAATTAATGACGAACGATCATCGCCAAAAGTTCTATGTCATTAATATTTTGTAGTTTAATAGTAATAAAACTTTCTTCTTAATTAAATTAATTTTTGTATTATTTTTAAAGAATTATTTATAAAATTTTAGCGCTATATAAATAAAAACCTGTTTCTTCCATTTCTCCCGTGATTCGTAATTTGCACTCTATTTCAAAATTTGCGTTTTAATCCATAATTATATCCAATTTATTTTTACTATGCAGAGCCCAAATATTTATTTTGATAAAACTTTAAAAACTTAAAATATGTCCTGGGCAAGCTAAAAAATACATTTTTAAATGCACAGAATTTTAATTAATAAAAGAAAAATAAAAAAAAATATTTCCCATCCGCGGGAATTGAACCTCGGATCTTCAGCTCCGGAGGCTTGCTCTCTACCAACTGAGCTATTTTGTTGTTCCTGTCATTAAATTAACTTTAGGTTATTAATTTCAGAGCATATTTTAATAGTAGTTTATAACCTAAAGTTAATTTAATGACAGAAACAACTAGAATAGCTCAGTTGATAGAGAGTAAGCCTCCGGATCTAAAGATCCGAGGTTCAATTCCCGCGGCTTGAAAATTTTTTTAATTTTTTTTATTAATTAAAAGTTTGTGCATTTAAAAATGTATTTTTTCGCTTGCCCAGGACATTTTTTAAATTTTTATATGAAATACATTTTTAAAAGGCATTTTCAACGTTGCTCAAACGTTGTCAAAACGTTATTTCCACATATCGCGGCAACTTACATACATCTTAGCGGACATATCCCACGTTGTAACAACGTTGCTCCAACGTTTCAACAACATTTATAACAACGTTGTAACGTTGTCAAAACCACGTTGCCACGACGTTGCTACAACGTTGTGTGCTAGTAGGGTAATTATAAACAAATTCATTTCTTAAATATCCTTCTATTTCTAATAAATACATACTTGTTTATTTAAAATATTGTGTTATATAAATATAAATTATCTACACACTTATATATCCATACAATTTTGAAATATTAATTTAAAAAATATTTAAATTAAATGCTCTTAAATTAATAGTTTTTGAAAATCTATTCAAATGTAATTCGTATTTTATATTGCCACTGTTAAAATTTGAATTTTCTTTTGCCTATACTGTTTATAATAGAATTATCTTAAAAATGCAATAATTAATAAATTTAATTTTTAACTTATTGTATATTTCACATATAGATATTTGGAAAAGTGTATGTTATACTTGATTAATATTTATTTAATCTTCAAACAATTTTGCATCTGTATTTAAAGCATTACATTGCATTTTAGATCCGTTATTATTATTGGGTATACGTTTAAAAATTTTATGAGTTTTATGAAGAATAAGTAGACAAATACACATTCTTTCAAGTTATGTTCACAACTTTTTTTTGCGCACGGAAAAAATACGTATATTATGTATTCTTGAAAAAACAATTTTAAAATATATATATATATATATATATATATTATATAAATATTACGCCGCACGCACACACACCCACATACATACATACATATGTATACATATATATGGTCTATCTCACGTCAAGTGGTACGATGAAAATTTTAAATCACTCCAAAATTTGAGAACAGGCTGGAAACATATTCCAGAACATACAAAAAAAATTTAAGTGTTAAAAATAATTTGCTTAAGAGTTATTCGACCATGAAAAGTGGAAATTTTTCAATTTATTAGAAAAATTTCTATTTCTAAAGCCATTTATCTCAAAATCTGTTGATTTTTCTGAAAAAACATTACAAACAACTTTTGTTTAAATTAATCTTTAGAACTTATCTACCCTGGTTACATTTCTTAATTTTAAAATCTCGAAGAGATAGAACACCCGGACATATTGAATATCCAAAAACGGCTACCACACCATAATCGATTTTAATCTAACACCTCTCAAAAGTTCACATTTTTCGCGAGCTTTCGAATGGCTTGGGTTAGCTTATTGGCCAAGACCGCTGTTGTAAGTTATGCCTCATAAACCTCATAAAGTCACTAATTTTCACGTATTTTAGGACATAACTTACACCAAAGGTGTAATATATATATAATATATATATGGGGTATTCCACGTGAAGTGGTCCGATCAAAATTTTAAAATGCACCAAATTTTGAGTACACTTTGCCAATTTTTTTGCAGAATACAGAAAAAAATTTTTAGGTACTGGAATTTATTAGCTCAAAAGTTATTATAACCTCAAAAAGTGAACTTTATCCAGTTTTTTTCAACACCAGCTGGGTTTATCGCTATTTAACTCAAAATCTATCAACTTTTACTATACAAATATTCGTTGCTAATTATGTGTAGAATTTATCCTTCTGGGTTAGAATTTCTAATCTTAAGGTCAATGTTACATAAACTACATGTCAATATTCAACTTAAAAAAGTGTAAGTTCGCCGCAATTGATTTTTTTATCCAAAAGTCTAAAAGAAAGCTTGGAGCAATACCTTTCAAATAGTCTGTAGCTTTTTATGACCTTCAATTCCGTAAAAAGTTATGATAATTTAAAGAAAGACAAAAAATTCACAAAAATTAACATGGTATTTCCCATTTAAATTTTTGAAAAAATTTGGTGTTTGTGTGTTCAAAAAATGTGATCTTTTGAGCGGTGTTAGATCAAAATCGATTGTGGCGTGGTCGCCTTTTTTTGATATTCAATATTTCCGGGCGTTCTATCTCTTCGAGATTTTAAAATCAGGAATTGTAACCCAAGTAGATAAGTTCTAAAGATTATTTTGAACAAAAGTTGTTTATAATGTATTTTTAAAAAAATCAATAGATTTTGAGATAAATAGCTTTGAAAATAATAATTTCTCTAAAAAATTGAAAAATTTCTATTTTTAAAGCCATTTATCTCAAAATCTGTTGATTTTTTTGAAAAAACATTACAAACAACTTTTGTTTAAATTAATCTTTAGAACTTATCTACCCTGGTTACATTTCTTAATTTTAAAATCTCGAAGAGATAGAACACCCGGACATATTGAATATCCAAAAACGGCTACCACACCATAATCGATTTTAATCTAACACCTCTCAAAAGTTCACATTTTTCGCGAGCTTTCGAATGGCTTGGGTTAGCTTATTGGCCAAGACCGCTGTTGTAAGTTATGCCTCATAAACCTCATAAAATCACTAATTTTCACGTATTTTAGGACATAACTTACACCAAAGGTGTAATATATATATAATATATATATGGGGTATTCCACGTGAAGTGGTCCGATCAAAATTTTAAAATGCACCAAATTTTGAGTACACTTTGCCAATTTTTTTGCAGAATACAGAAAAAAATTTTTAGGTACTGGAATTTATTAGCTCAAAAGTTATTATAACCTCAAAAAGTGAACTTTATCCAGTTTTTTTCAACACCAGCTGGGTTTATCGCTATTTAACTCAAAATCTATCAACTTTTACTATACAAATATTCGTTGCTAATTATGTGTAGAATTTATCCTTCTGGGTTAGAATTTCTAATCTTAAGGTCAATGTTACATAAACTACATGTCAATATTCAACTTAAAAAAGTGTAAGTTCGCCGCAATTGATTTTTTTATCCAAAAGTCTAAAAGAAAGCTTGGAGCAATACCTTTCAAATAGTCTGTAGCTTTTTATGACCTTCAATTCCGTAAAAAGTTATGATAATTTAAAGAAAGACAAAAAATTCACAAAAATTAACATGGTATTTCCCATTTAAATTTTTAAAAAATTTGGTGTTTGTGTGTTCAAAAAATGTGATCTTTTGAGCGGTGTTAGATCAAAATCGATTGTGGCGTGGTCACGTATTTTAGGACATAACTTACACCAAAGGTGTAATATATATAATATATATATGGGGTATTCCACGTGAAGTGGTCCGATCAAAATTTTAAAATGCACCAAATTTTGAGTACACTTTGCCAATTTTTTTGCAGAATACAGAAAAAAATTTTTAGGTACTGGAATTTATTAGCTCAAAAGTTATTATAACCTCAAAAAGTGAACTTTATCCAGTTTTTTTCAACACCAGCTGGGTTTATCGCTATTTAACTCAAAATCTATCAACTTTTACTATACAAATATTCGTTGCTAATTATGTGTAGAATTTATCCTTCTGGGTTAGAATTTCTAATCTTAAGGTCAATGTTACATAAACTACATGTCAATATTCAACTTAAAAAAGTGTAAGTTCGCCGCAATTGATTTTTTATCCAAAAGTCTAAAAGAAAGCTTGGAGCAATACCTTTCAAATAGTCTGTAGCTTTTTATGACCTTCAATTCCGTAAAAAGTTATGATAATTTAAAGAAAGACAAAAAATTCACAAAAATTAACATGGTATTTCCCATTTAAATTTTTGAAAAAATTTGGTGTTTGTGTGTTCAAAAAATGTGATCTTTTGAGCGGTGTTAGATCAAAATCGATTGTGGCGTGGTCGCCTTTTTTTGATATTCAATATTTCCGGGCGTTCTATCTCTTCGAGATTTTAAAATCAGGAATTGTAACCCAAGTAGATAAGTTCTAAAGATTATTTTGAACAAAAGTTGTTTATAATGTATTTTTAAAAAAATCAATAGATTTCGAGATAAATAGCTTTGAAAATAATAATTTCTCTAAAAAATTGAAAAATTTCCATTTTTCATGGTGGAATAACTCTTAGGCAAATTATTTTTAACACCTCAAATTTTTTTTCTATCTTCTGGAAGATATTTCCAGTCTGTTCACAAAATTTGGAGTGATTTCAAAGTTTCATCGTACCACTGATGTGAAATAGCCCATATATAAGGTAATGAACAATTAACTTACCAAAAATAGTAAAGTGCATATACTTCATTGTAGTATTTAGTAAAATCCTATTAAAATTTTAGATTATTTGAAACGGATTTAATAGAACTTTACCTCCTAAAATTAATTTATTTAAGTCATCGCCAAGAGTTCTACATGTCATTAATATTTTATGCTTTAAGAGTAATAAAACTTTCTTCTTAATTAAATTAATTTTTGTATTAGCTTTAAAGAATTATTTATAACATTTTAGCGGTATATAAATAAAAACCTGTTTCTTCCATTTCTCCCGTAAATCGTAATTTGCACCCGCTTTCAAAATTTGCGTTTTAATCCATAATTATATCCAATTTATTTTTCCCTTTAGTTACAGAGCCCATATATTTATTTTAATTATTATAAACAAAGGCATTCCTTAAATAACCTTTTGTTTCTAATAAATACATACTTGTTTATATAAAATATTGTTTTATATAAATATACGTAATCTACTTACTTATATATCCATACAATTTTTAAATTTTGATTTGAATAATATTTAAATTAAATACTACTAAAATAATAAGTTTCAAAAAATTTTTGAAATGTAATTCGTATTTTATATTGCCTCTGTTAAAATTTGAATTTTCTTTTGCCATTACTGTTTATAATAGAATTATCTTAAAAATGCAATAATTAATGTATTAATTTTTAATTTATTGTATATTTCACATATAGATATTTGGAAAAGTGTATGTTATACTTGATTAATATTTATTTTATCTTCGTAAAATTGTGCATATTTTTAAAAACATTACATTAAATTTTAGGTCCGTTTTTATTTTATGAGTTTTATCAGGAATAAGTAAACTAATACACATTCTTTCAAGTTATATTCACAACTTTTTTTTGCGCACGGAAAAATAAAGTATTGGTCAGTCCATAGCACATGTAAATTGGCACCTGAGCCGAAGGCGAGGAAAGCAAACATGTGCTATGGGGTGACCAATACTTTACCTCCCTAGGTGTGTAATATACTATTTCACCACCAGTAGGCCGAAAATAACACATTCCTTTTTCGGTGCCGGGAGGGAATGTGGTACTTTCGGTCTACGTGTGGTGAAAATACATATATTATCTATTCTTGAAAAAACAAATAACACGTACACACACACACGCACACACATACACACACACACTTCTGGGTTAGAATTTCTAATTTCAATGTAAATTTTATATAAAATACATGCCAATATTCAACTTAAAAAAGTGTAAGTGCGCTACAATTGATTTTTTATCCAAAAGTTTGAAAGAAAGCTTGGAGCAATACCTTTCAAATAGTCAGTAGCACTTTTATGGCCTTCAGTTCTGTAAAAAGTTATGAATTATCTTAAAAATGCAATAATTAATGTATTTAATTTTTAACCCATTGAATATATCACATATGGATATTTGGAAAAGTGTATGATCATACACACACACACTCACACACACACACACACACATACACACACTCACACACAAACACACACATACCCACACACACGCACGCACGCGCACGCACGCACACGCACACACAAGCACACACACGCACGCACACACAAATATACACACACACACACACACACATACACACATGCACACACACACACATATATATATGACATATATATAACATATATATGACACATATATATATAACATATATATATGACATATATATATGACATATATATATGACATATATATATAAAACATATATATATATGTTGAATTCTGAATTCTTAGACACGGCGGCGGCGAAATATTTATATATTATAGAGAGATATATATATATCTCTCTATAATATATAAATATTTCGCCGCCGCCGTCGTGTCTAAGAATTCAGGATTCAACATATATATATGTCATATATATGTTATATATATATGTCATATATATATGTTATATATATGTCATATATATATGTTATATCTCTCTATAATATATAAATATTTCGCTGCCGCCGCCGCCTCCGCCGTATCTAAGAATTCAGAATTCAATATATATATATATATTTTATATATATGTCATATATATGTCATATATTGTCATGTCGCACTGGGGATCAGGGTGCGAGTGATCAAATTAGGTTAAACGATAAATTATTAATTTATTAATTTATTAGAATAACAGCGGGTGCCAGTCGCGTACGTTCAAAGTAATTATAGCGATTCGCTACTCGCTTAAAACGGAAGTTCAATCGGATATACGCGGTTATATATCGTAATATTCGAAAGAAGAAGCGAACGGCACGGCTGTAACACGCGTCTTGTAAGCCGGCTACTTCGCGCGCGAAGGGGGGAGAGGAAGAAGCTGGGGTACACTAAATTACGCGGCGAGCAAGGCTAGTTATAATAACAGGGAAAAAGCTAGGATACACGGGAGTTCGCGACACACACACAGGCAAGGAAACGACTATTAATATTGGCACTAGGTCGCACAAACCTTTGGCGATGCTGTCACACGTGCGGCACACACTCTTCGCTATCTCTTTCTCTCGATCGCTCTCTCACGGACGTCGTCAACAAGTAGATCGATTGTTCCGAATCGGCGGTCGGACGAGCTCTGAGCTCTCATCGTCGTCGACGCGAGAGAGTCGCTGCGCACATGCGCCGTGACTACTTCGTGCGTACGCGGCCTTATGCCGCGTGCGGCTTAACGAAGATGTCTGCCGCGCACGAACGTAAACAACGACGGCGAGTTGGTGGCGACGACGACGTAGCTGTTCGGCCTTCTTCGTGGTGTTCTTGGCTGCCTCCTTCTTCTCTCTTGCGATCACTGGCTCGAGGACTCGGGAATGCAGTCAGCGTTTTTACCTGGGTGAGTTATAAACCGGACGGCTACTCGGTTTATGTATTATTGTCCACCTAACCTCTCCTCTGCACCCATCCTATACATAGCTGTTTAACTGCTGTGATCCTGTCCTTTTCCTTTGTAAGGTGCACACTGTAAGCAGTAATCTTACAGGTTTATTCGTTGAATTGGATGGCTGCTGTGGGAGGTGATTGGCTACGCTGCTTCTCCAGGTGTGATGCGAAGGACTTCTCCTCACCACTTCCTGGCATTACTTGGACTCGGGCTTCCTCTGGATCTTCCTGGAGACTCCTGAGCTGTTGCTTTGTGCTCGGTGATGCAGTTTCCCTGTGTGTGTGTAGGCTAGTAGGGTTCGGTGAGGCTTAGGTAGGGTACGATAAGGCTTAGTTAGGGTTCGGTAAGGCTTTAGGTAGGGTATAAGCTCGCTTAACTTGACATGCATTAAATGCATTGTCACAATATATAAGTGTGTATGTCCGTGTTATTTGTTTTTTCACGAATAGATAATATATGTATTTTTTCCGTGCGCAAAAAAAAGTTGTGAATATAACTTGAAAGAATGTGTATTACTTTACTTATGCTGATAAAACTCATAAAATAAAAACGGACCTAAAATTTAATGTAATGCTTTCAAAAATATGCACAATTTTACGAAGATAAAATAAATATTAATCAAGTATAACATACACTATTCCAAATATCTATATGTGAAATATACAATAAATTAAAAATTAAATACATTAATTATTGCATTTTTAAGATAATTCTATTATAAACAGTAATGGCAAAAGAAAATTCAAATTTTAACAGAGGCAATATAAAATACGAATTACATTTCAAAAGTTTTTCGAAAATTATTATTTTAGTAGTATTTAATTTAAATATTATTCAAATCAAAATTTAAAAATTGTATGGATATATAAGTAAGTAGATTACGTATATTTATATAACACAATATTTTAAATAAACAAGTATGTATTTATTAGAAACAGAAGGATAATTAAGAAATGAATTTGTTTATAATAATCAAAATAATTATTTGGGCTCTGCATAGTAAAAATAAATTGGATATAATTATGGATTAAAACGCAAATTTTGAAAGAGGGTGCAAATTACGAATTACGGGAGAAATGGAAGAAACAGGTTTTTATTTATATACCGCTAAAATGTTATAAATAATTCTTTAAAACTAATACAAAAATTAATTTAATTAAGAGGAAAGTTTTATTACTCTAAAAGTACAAAATATTAATGACATAGAACTTTTGGCGATGATCGTTCGTCATTAAATAAATTAATTTTAGGAAGTGAAGTTCTATTTATAACCGTTTAAAATAATCCAAAATTTTAATAAGTGTTAACTAAAATACTACAATTTAGTAAGTATATGTATTGTACTATTTTTGGTAAGTTAATTTTTCATTAACATTTATAATTATTAAAATATAAATTTAAGCTTTATAAGAATTCGTATAGTTTAAAATTTACAGTTAACATTTAATATGTCTCTATTTTTTTTTATTATTTTTATTCTGATTTCATTACACTAAATTTTGGTAAACTTTTATTTATAAATTATAATAACTATAGCAATACCTCCAAGGTGTTGTGTGAATCTGTTTAATTTGTAAGGTGTCCATGGTAGTGAAAAAATAATACAATTTAAAATATTATTTTAAATAAATTAATTATGAAAAACCTTTTTCGAAATTAAAAATAGGGGGTTGGCGCGCGAAGCGCGCAGGGGGGCGAAGCCCCCCTAGTATATATCTATATATATCTCAATTTTAGTATCGTATCCAAATTTCAATAACTGATTGTACCCTCCGAAAAAACACAACTCCTTACAATGGCTACTGATAACTAATACACTCGAAGATATAACTCTCCTATTCGACTACTGATGCTAGACTATCTCCTTTTCCGGAAACTACCCTTCCTAACCGAAAATTTAAACAATCTATCCATTTCTCACTTATTGTCCCGTTTCCCCATCTCTCTCGTGTCACCTGCGGGAGATAAGTCATTATTTGACTTATCTCCATGTAATTACATGTCACAGGTGCCCCCCGCTACCGAATAGTCCTTACTAATATAAAAAATGACAACTCATTTGCATAAATTATCATTGTCCTAACTATTACAGTAAATATACGTGTATTACGGAATTACTGTCATAATACCATTTTATACAGTAATTCCATACACGACACATCGTCCTTACTATAAAATATTTAGTAATATCACCAAAATCTCATTAGCGCGAGATTTGAATCTCTTATTTGCTTATATACATCATACACGTATAATATATATACCCGATCGATCCTCACTACACGTGTTCCGAAACTCCCTACGTATCGATACACAAATCCCTATGTCAATAAGAGCGCGGACCTCCTACTTGCTATGCGCGCGCTTGAATCTCGATCGATTCAAGATGGTCGCAACTGAGCTCGAACCGGCACGTAAACAACGTGCTTCGCGACCGGTTCACCGCGTGCGCGCGATCCCCACCGTCGGCGATGACGATAAACGTTCAGCGGGTGTTGTGCGCGTGTGTAATGTGTTTGCGCGTACGTATACTCGCGTGTATACGCCGTGCGCGATACGGACGACAGGTTCTCCCCACCAACGCTCCACGAGGTACTACTAACAAGGATGGGAATGTTTACATCATTGTTTATTGCATATTTGCAATAAACAATGATGCACAACTCCCTAAATAGGTAAGTATTAATGTAACCTTTCACCAAATCCCTCCGTTACATTGTTTTAATTTATATTTCCTCAATAATTAATTACTGATTTTCCTTATCCTTTTTCCCCCTTCAACACCCAATATTTATATATTTTTCTATTACAGATGCTGGTGTCTTGAAGTAGCCGATCACCCCGGGAACCCCGCCTCCTGCAGCAGAGAACCCCGGGGCAGCCGACCAACATCTCCTCGACGGTGGTTGTCGACGGCTTTTATTGGTAGAATATTTTTTTTTTAAATTATCATTTCTTCGTTGTTTGTAATCTGTTTTTGGAAAATACATTCCTAAATCACGATTAATTCAAAATTGTGTGATTTAATTATCTCACTAGTAAAACAAATTTTTTCATACCTATTATCCATTGTTTCGCCGGTTGAAAAAAGTTTATCTCTATTAATTCAATGACAACGAGAACAACCGTGCCAAAAGCAACCGTGAAATTGAAGAATTATTCCATGGTGTTGTGCATAGTCGTTATGTTCCCAATATCCATTTACCAAGATACCTACAAAAACTCTTTTCTCGCGTGCTCTTCCTGCATGGACGACTTTACGTTTTAAAACTTTCTGCTCCATCAAACACAATCACTGTATTGCTTTTACAGACTGATTGTCACTTCTTCGATACCCTCCACTTGGTACAACATCTATTTGCATATCTTTCAAAAAAATTTTATGATACATGCGTAAGCAAGTTGAAGCTACTGGCGTACACTCGAAAAAAGAATTGACACTGTACTTTATAAACATCTCTCAAAAGGTTAAACATGCTAATCTCAAAATGTTTACATCTTGTTTACAATATTTTATAATTTCTTGTTTAAAAGTAAAAATATAACCCCTCTGTATCTGCGTGGTATACAATTCCAAAAAAACCTACCTTTCTTTGTCACCCATTGTGTCGACACCATATGCTGATGCAGGTGGTAGAGGACCTACATAGTTTTCATTTTCAGGTCTAATAAAAAAATAAGGAAATGTTCCTTTTTCAATTTCTGATAATCCAAATTCTTTAGGTAAACGACTTAATGGCATATGAAAATAATTTAAACTATCAATCAATTTAACGTTTATAATGCACATCGAAATAATTTTGGAACCGTTTAAAATAACAGTAGGGCTAAGCTTGTCGCAATGTGGAATTCCCCTGAACTAATTTGTTCTCTGACAACATAAGAATAACACGTGACGAGCAGTTCATTTACTGTTGCATTTAACGTCAATATGTTGTCCATACTGAATTCTGTTCCACTTTGTGAAACGTCAAATATAATATTCCATAACTCGTCTACATTAAAATCATAAATTGGTCTATAAGACAACCAAAGAGGCCGCTGAGTGAGACTATCCAAATCCATCGTATAACCATTAAAATCAGTAGGTGCACGACCACCGATGAGTTTTCTGTACAACTCTCTTATTGCACTTTCCAGTCAATCTAAAATATTTATTCTTCTGGAATATTAGCTATACGACCCTGAATCTTGACACCTTCTAACCCGAAACATTGATAAAAAAGAGATGTTTTACTTTTGATTAAATCCATGGATTATTAATCCCTCCGCTTCTACGCTCTATATTTCACCGTCTGAAAATATTTTTTGATGTAATTCAATCCTTTGATGGATGGTAATTGATTAAACAGAATTACGTACGGTTGACATCATTTTCATCGTCGATTCACACGATTCTGTCTCACTTCCACTATCACTATCCGATGATGACAGTCTTCGTACATGCTCTACTTGACGATGGTGTATTATCCTGTACTGCTACTAATTATATGAAAACGATCCACTAACAGGTTTAAACATATTTAATAAACATATAATAATTTCTAAAATTACCATTTTTAAAATCACATTTCAATATTAAATTATCTCCTTCTGAATCCTCATTCATTCGAAGTAATACTGTAAATATATTTTATTTATCGTTACTTTACTTTAGTATATATATTTACGGCAATAATTTTAGACAATCTCGACAGATACTTACTATATTTTTGTATAATGTCATTAGCTTCGGGTTGTCGTTGAGGGTACAAACGTTTAACAACACTGACGACTATTTCGAAAATATATTTGTTTTGAAATAGATCTAATTTATATAACTTTCTAATAGTACTTAAACGATAATGTAATACAACTGTTTTTAATTTATTTAAAATCACATTCGTTGGTAAAGATTCTTTTCATATTTCGAGATATCGTACGAATCATAGGTTCACAATTTATTACAACCCGTAAAACACAAGAAAGTATACTAACAGCGTGGAGCCTCGATATACATTCCATGACTTTTGTACAATAACTAAATTACAATTTAAACATTGGCAGATATAATACCTTATATACTAAGATACTCGAACATATGTTGAATAATGAAATTTACAACTTTTTATATTAAAAGAAAAATATGTCCAACTTAAGAAATGTGACATCTCGACTGACTAATCATATCGCATTTTTGTATAACGATCAAGAAATGTAATTTAATATCCTGTAGTATAAAGTCACAGTACATAGAAAATAATTATTAAATATCAAAAATAATATAAAATATGATAATGAACACTAAATATTAATTATAAGATTCGAAAAAAAGTAATTTCTTATCAAAAAAACTAAAAATGACCATATCTCCAAAACTATTGGAGATATCGATAAAAATAAAAAACTATTGTTCTCTTATGAGAAAATGGTATTGCAATCAGTACCAATACTCAAAATAAAAATTACAAACTTTACATTATTTAAATAATGTCGAAAATTGTTAATGAACGAATAAAGGAAGCAGAGAAACAAGAATTAAAATACTCGCATTTCTTAGAAGTCGAGCACCGTTGTTATCGCAATGACTCATTACTATCTCATCGAAAATTGAAAAGTATCGTTTTTTAATAAAAACTTTTTTTAAAGTTTTGTAACTTTTAATTTCATAATTGAGTCAGGGTTGCCAGATGGCGATTTTTTCTCTTCGTTGCTCTTGCATAATAAACATCAAAATACGTTAGAGAGAAGAGGAAAGAAAATCGCCAACTGGTCACGCTGGGTTGAGTAGAGATGTCAATACCGTGAAATAGCTTTTTTGCTTTTTTCCGATAGTTCTAAGAGGTTCCGAGATATTGACGATTAAAAATTTAAAAGTAACAATTTTGAAAAACGAGGAAAAATCAATTTTTTTCATCTGTATCGACCAATATTTGATCAGTCTTAAATAATAAAAAATGTTGAATATTTTTCTTTTGTAAAATATTGTAAAAAAAAAAGAAATTTCTTCCCGACAAATGAAAAACAACTATATCTCTAAAAGTATTGGAGATATCGAAAATATTAAAAAATTATTGTTCTTTTAAAAATTGCAAATTTTATGAAAATTAACTCTTGTTTTAAATTCTTTATACATCTAAGTATAAAATTTGCAATTATAGCTTGGATTTTTTATAAAAGTACAATACAAATCTCGTTTTACTCGAGATATTATTAATTTAATATCACTTTACATAGGAAGAAAAATTTTATAAATGATTGCATTTTTTGTCAGCGGAAACTAATATGGTATATAATATAATTAACTCATATCGACGGCTGAGAGGAACAAAAACCTATCTCGGGAGTCGCTTCGAGAAGAGCCTATCTCGGCGACGACTTGAAGAAAGAGCTATCTCGGCTGCCGCTTCGAGAAGAGCCTAACTCGAAGGCGGCTTGAAGAATAACCTCAAACCTCAGGTCAGATTTTTTGTTTTCAAATTTTGTAGTGGTAGCACTGCGTAATTTGAAATTGCGGGCTTTAAATGCTGGTAAAAAATTATGAAAAAAAACATGATTTGTTTTTTAGTATTGCACATGCTTTTGACCTGGTAATTAATAAGCATATTATAAAATATATACATAAATAAATATATCGATAAATCTCGTATCGCGTCAATATATTGGATGAAAAATTGTTCCAAATTGGGAAATAATTAGAATGCGGCGACTTTAGTTACTTCCAATGGGAAATATCATTCAGGTCTGAAAAATAATTTTTTAAAACACCGTGCGCGAAGATCGATTTTGCAAGCATCTATAGCGTGTGCGAAGAGCCAAATATATACACTGTACTGTAGCGGGTGCGAAGAGCATTACAGAAAGTGCGAAGAACGTAGCGTGTACGAAAAATTCCAAAGTGTTTTGGTGGTTATCGTAGAATTTTTCTTGTATATTCATGCTGTACCGATAGACCCGCCTCTCAACTGTTATGCAACTAATTCTCCCTCCCACTTATATCTTTCTTGTATTTTCCGCGCTGACAGGAAAGCGTACTGTTGTTGTGTACATAAAAATTGAAGACACGGTTTCTTGTTAACCTTACACAATAACGTGCTATTTGCATGGATACCGATACTGACTCAGATATATCTGATTATGGATTAAAATTATTAAAATTATTAAAATTATTAAAATTATTAAAATTATTAAAATTATTAAAATTACTAAAATTATTAAAATTATGAAAATTATTAAAATTAAAATTATGAAAATTATTAAAATTATTAAAATTAAAATTATGAAAATTAATTGATTAATTTTCATTTATTAAAATTATTTGGTTCTGCATTTATATTTATTTTTCTACTTAATCGAACTTCGCGACATTTGTTTTAAAAAATAGTATATGCAACACGTGTGCGAAAGTGATCTCGTACTTGTGTGAATTTGACGCCCTCGCTTCCCACGCGTGCGAGAATCGGGTCAGTGTCGGCGCGCCAGGGTGTCATTGTGCCAGGGCCGCTAGAAAGGTCTGTTCGCGTGACTTTGGGAGGGGGTCTGTCGCGATAAGAAGGCTTTCCAACTTGACTAAATTTACGAACTAAATTCAAATTTGTGCGCTGGTTAAGCAAATTTCTTTTGTCTGTGTTTATATCATAAAATCGCATGAGAGAAAATTCATGTTACTAGATGTACCTTGATTTAAATACTAATTTTATATATTATGTAATTATGCAGTAGCTAAGTGAATAAATCATAAAGAAATTATGAAATTATTAACGTGTTGAAAATAATGATTGCGTTAAGCTACATTTATATGGAATGATTCATATACACGTACATATATTTATATATTTTATATATTATATCAATTATTATATTAAAATATGCATAATTTTACATTGTAATAACTGCATTAATATTAAGTATATCATTTAAAACGACACACGCATTTTTTGTTTGCATTTTTGTATTTTCAAAAGCCACCAAAACATGACTTTTTTAATCTGTACCTGCATCACTATTTAATTACGCGCGTGAGTATACAATCAAAAGGCCTCTATTATGCGCATCTATCTACTTAGCTTATATAAGCCACAAAAAGTCACTCATAAATGTGCGAATTTATTTTTTAGCAAAGATTATTTTTATAATTAAAATTTACTATTATGCTATTGCAGTAATCGTTATTGTTAAGAATGTAATACAATTTTATCATGTGATGAAAACGATTCAATATATATATGTATATATATATATATTATGTATATTTATATATATACATATATAATCATCATACAAACCAAATGAATCCGCACTTGATTGGGCGATGCTTAATTAATATTATTAAAAATAATAGAATTAGTGAAAAATAAGAAGAATCTTTTATATTTGATTCATACAAACCATAATATTCTCACTTACCTAAATAATAAACGTAATATAGTACTTAGTACTTAATGCTGCATGCTTTTAAAAATATCTTAGTAGGAACCTATTGTAGAATAATTTACATTTTTATATATAAAATAATTCTGCATCAATGCATGGACAAAATAGTTTGTTTTAAAAGTATAACATACGATATTTTAAATATATAACGTTATTTTAATTCGATATCAGCTGCTTAATTTTTTTTGCCAATATATACTATAAAAATAAATAAAAATATTTAATAATTATATTTTAATCTAGATGCAGACGAAACAGATCAGTCGGAAGAGATGGTAGAGAGGTACGCAATGCGACACATTTCAGGCTTAAAATTTGTAATTTATAAGATTAAATAAAAAAATTCTTTAATTTTTTGTGGTTTTTTTGTTATTATTTCGACTCTGTTATATTTATCTCCTCGTAACTCCTTCATAAAATCCTTGGTATCTTCCGAAATATGTGTAAGTGTGCCTAAATCTTTATTACATGACTTACAAATCCTATCCTCCATTTTTCTCCAGTATTTATTCGTTACATCCATGTTTCCACACCATTATATAAATATATAATCATATATACGTATATATGAATCATTCCATGTAAATGTAGCTTAACGCAATCATTATTTTCAACACATTAATAATTTCATAATTTTTTTATGATTTATTTACTTAGCTACTGCATAATTACATAATATATAAAATTAGTATTTAAATCAAGGTACATCTAGTAACATGAATTTTCTCTCATGCGATTTTATGATATAAACACAGACAAAAGAAAGCCTTCTTGTCGCGACAGACCCCCTCCCAAAGTCGCGCGAACAGACCTTTCTAACCGCCCTGGTACAATGACACCCTGGCGCGCTGACACTGACCCCGAGAATCACGTTCTTCGCACACTAGTTGCATAATGTACTATGACGAGGCGTATATAAAGTATAAAGTGCGATTTGACAGGCGAAAAATGACTATAAAATTACTGCGATAAATTTAAGATCTATTTAAATAATATTTAACGCTATAATAGAAATATTTTACAAAAATTGTAACGTTCAGCTATTTGTGTACAAAAATTACTAAAAATAATTTGTAAATTAATAAAATTTAATAATTTATAAAAATTACATAGATTGATTAGAATAAAATGAGTTACACTAATCCAATTTTGTAATTAAATATGTCTTTTACAATATATTATAAAGAAACTTATAGTTTAATATCTTGTTAATTTATTTTTGTAATTTTTTAATTATATGATACACTATTTGACGTAGTGCCCGAGATATTATTTTAAAAAATAATAATAAAAATAACAATTCAATTAAACAAAAAATAGTGAACACTTTAATCTTAGTGGGTGATTAAACATTAGAATTAAAAATTCACTATTCATTTACAAAAAAAATTAAAAAAAACCGTGCTATTCGGCGACGTTTCTATAAAAAAACAGCTCAATTAAGTGACTTATTAAAAGATTTAGACGAACAAAAAAAATAAAAATTTTGAAATTTTAAACCCTATTAAGCACAAGAAGTGGTTTTGTGTCTTTTGTGCGCTTCCTGAATAAAGAATTTTGGAATATCCATGTGGATTTACGCTATACAAAAAATAAGGTAAAAAATAGTTTATAATATATATATATATATATATATATATATATATATATATGGGTTGTTCTCTGTGACATCGAAGATGAAAAAAATAAATATTGCTATAACTATGGGAATATGTTTTAGAGGTATCCAGTAGTTCTCCTGAATTTTTTCAGATTTTTTCTGGGCCATTATTTTAAGTTACAGAGAGTCAAAGTTGACATTTTAGCATTTTTTTGCATTATATGCCCATTTTCATGAATTTTTAGCTCCCAGGGGATGCATTTTTCACTAAAAACATAAGTATGACTTTTTTTGTAAAATTTTCCGAACTTTACACACTCTTGTAAGCCATTTAAACCTTAAATAGTGAAAATCAGCAATTCTGCTCCGGACTCTGGTAACCTAATACTGTCTAAAAGATGTCTTTTTATAGTCAGAAACTGCCTAAAAATTTCCAGAGTGGGTCTAAATCATTAAGATCACTTATGGTCAAAATATCCGGGAAAAGTACCCGAAATATTAATAGAAAAGTAGAAAAGTATCTCCACCTGTTTCAGTATCCATCTAATCTCCTGTAAGCTGCTAAAAAAACAAATATTATTATACAATTATAAAAATTTAATTTTGAAACATTTATAATGCTGGATTTTCAATTTTACAACCATTTTAAGAATTATAATACTAATCTGAAGAAATACTATAAATATATTAACATTATTTTTACAATAAGTGAATATACGTATTTAATACAAAAAATATATAAATAAATCAGATCTGAGATTATAATGAGTAATATGATTATGTGACAGTGACAAGTTTGTGAAATTCAAACAATGTATTGCTGAATAATAATAATAATAATGTTAATATATTTATAGTAATCCTTCAGATTAGTATTATAATTCTTGTAAGGGTTGTAAAACTAATAATGCAGCATTATAAATGTTTAAAAATTTATTTTTTATAATTGTATAATAATGTTTGTATTTTTAGCCGTAACCGGATATTTTGCCGTATGACATTTCGCCGTCGGACCTTTTGCCGTAAACATTTCGCCGTATGAGTCATTTTGCCGTATAACATTTCGCCGTATGAGACATTTTGCCGTACGCGATTGGGTTATAGGGTTATAGTATAAACATAGTTTTTATTTTATTTGAATATAAAATTAAATTAAATTTCGCTGTATCAAAATTCGCCGTACGTATTTTTTCCTATTTTACGGAGAGAAGTTCCTTACAGCAAAATGTCACATACGGCAAAATTTTATACGGCGAAATGTCCTATACGGCGAAAAGTAATACGGCGATTTGTCCGACGGCGAAGTGTCATACGGCGAATTGTCATACGGCAAAGTGTCATGAAACCATTTTTAGCACCTTACAGGAGATAAGATGGATACTGAAACAAGTGGAGATACTTTTCTACCACTCCAAGGTAAATGCATAAATTGTTTTGCAATGATCATGCTAATAGATACACCATTATAAGGCAACAAATTTACATTTCTATTAATATTTCGGTCACTTTTCCCAGATATTTTGATCATAAGTGATCATAATGATTTAGACCCACTCTGGAAATTTATAGACAGTTTCTGCCTATAAAAAGACATCTTTTAGATAGTATTACCCTGTTGAAAAAAACTCATATAAAACAATAAAAAAAATTGTATAATAATATCGGTCTCTCCGAACCAAGTGCTTTACTTTTAGAATTTTAGATTTTGTAACAAATAAAAAAAATTTTTTTATCGTACTTCATGTGGCTTTTGCACCCGGAGTTTGCGATAGAATGCTATACATTATTTAATAGGAATCGGAAAGAATAAGCTTATAACTATAGCCTTCATAATGAACACCTCATAAAATGCGATAAAAATAAATTTGTTTATAAGGTTTTATGGAAATAAACGTGTAACATAAAAGAGCATAAAATAGTTTATCGGAGTATATCGGGTACACATTCATATTTAAATATTTTATATTTATATTTACCGGGCATTATAAGGATTTGCCATTTTTCACGTACTTATATATCAATGCTTTTTCACTTTAAAGCGTATAGTATTTTATAATGAAAAACTCGAACATGAATGAATTATCTATAGCTCTATTTCAGGTAATACAAAATGATATATTCTTAACAAGTGGATTTCTATCGGGATTTTAACAGTTATTGTCTTATAGAGAATACAAAAAGATAAGGTTTAATAGGGCGTTTCACTATAACGCCAAGTAACGGCTACATGACCTTACCAGCATATTTCAATATTATATAACAACTTACCTGGTACCTTTATAGGGATTTATGACGATCGACGCATGAAATGGGCGGCTTGCCTTTGAAAAAGTAACCGCAATTGAATCTTTTATCGCATTTTATGAGGTAATGCTGTATTTACTATTTACAACGAATAGGCATGTATCTGGATTCACATAATTAATGATTTTTCATGATTGCAATTTATCAGGTTGAATAGGACATTTCACTATAAAGTCGAGCATTATTTATCCGAATCTACCGGTATATTCTAATATTGTCAAGCAACCTATGTGGTTCGTTTATAGGGTTTAATCAGTATTGTCACATAAATGAGCGGTTTGATTACAGGATCTTATCGGTTATGCCTGTCGTGGAAGCAACCGCTATTGAATCGTTTATCGTATTTTATGAGGTATTGCTGTATTTTCTATTTACAAAGAATAGGCATGTATCTGAATTTCAAATAATTAATGATTTTTCCCCGCGTAAAAAATGAAAGTTTATATGAACTTTATATAAACTTTAGGTTTGGCTAAACTTGATATGGGGTTGGCCAACGAGACTGAGCCGAACTTATGTAACTGACTGTTCAAGTTTGGCGAAAGTGTATCAAAAGTTCATCTGAAATTGATATAAAGGTTTTATAAGGTTTTGTTACAATTACTGACAACTAAAATAAAGTTTATACTAAGTTTAGCCGAACTCAATATCAACGTGATATCAAGTTCAAGTATATAAAGTAATATAATGTTGATATCAACATACGCCACTGAAAAGTGTTGTCAATTTCGTTAGTCTTGAAGACATAACCTGAAAGAAGAAAATTAAAAAAAACCATAAAGTATCTATTTTTACGTATTAAAATATTAATTAAAACATAATTAAAAATATAAAATTTTCATTTCAAATAGAAAAAACTTATCTGATGCAGAAGTCCAAAATGAATCTTCTTGTGTCGTATTTTCTATGCTGACATCGTTGTCCGGATTACGCCTTACGTACACCAATCGCACAACAATGCTCTGTCAACTCGTTTACACACTAAACGAGTCCGCTAATCCTTTTCGCGCTGCTCTCGCGAGTGAACTGACGCTAGGGTTAGTTGCCAAAACAACATTGTTTTGATTTTTTTTCATCGGCTAATTTATCGATATCTATCCGATTCGTCAGTACCGTTGCGAATGCGGCGCGATAAGGACCAGCAGATCAAGTTGTTTCTTCAAATCTGACAGTTAAATAACTGCAATTGTAATAATCGTTGCGCGATCGATGTACGTATTAAGGCGTAATCCAGACAACGATGTCAGGATAGAAAATACGACACATGAAGATTCATTTTGAACCGCTGCATTAGATAAGTTTTTTCTATTTAAATTGAAAATTTTATGTATTTAATTATGTTTTAATTAATATTTTAATATGTAAACATAGATACTTTGTGGTTTTTTTAATTTTCTTCTTTCAGGTTATGTCTTCAAGACTAACGAAATGGACAACACTTTTCAGTGGCGTATGTTGATATCAACATTATATTACTTTATATACTTGAACTTGATATCACGTTGATATTGAGTTCGGCTAAACTTAGTATAAACTTTATTTTAGTTGTCAGTAATTGTAACAAAACCTTATAAAACCTTTATATCAATTTCAGATGAACTTTTGATACACTTTCGCCAAACTTGAACAGTCAGTTACACAAGTTCGGCTCAGTCTCGTTGGCCAACCCCATATCAAGTTTAGCCAAACCTAAAGTTTATATAAAGTTCATATAAACTTTCATTTTTTTACGCGGGTCATGATTGCAATTTATCGGGTTGAATAGGACATTTCACTATAAAGTCGAGCATTATTTATCCGAATCTACCGGTATATTCTAATATTGTCAATCAACCTATGTGGTTCGTTTATAGGGTTTGATCAGTATTGTCACATAAATGAGCGGTTTAATATTACAATAAACACGGAATAGTCGATTACATTTTTGGCGCGAAATTTGTATTTCTCAAGTGGCTTTGGTGTTACTAAAAACACATAGAAATATTGTACAATTGAAATATTTTTTCTAAAAATAGGTTAATATGTTTTCATATTAGTAAAATAATGAAGTATAAACTTTATTACAAGAGAATGCTAAATAAAGAATACATACTAATTCCGTAACAAATTCTGAATTATTTTAAATGTTAACATGAATCATTGAATCATATAAAAGATTAACAAAATTGGATTACTTTATTGAAAATTAAATTTAATATTTCTTTTTGGTGTTTATTACTAGATTACTGTAGAAAACCACTATCTTTACTTTCATGAAGAATAACATTGAAAAATATTTATAATTAAAGGGCACAAAATTAAGAATACCTGCAAGTGTCACTCGAGTCTGACAGTTATTTCTATAACCATTAATAAATCACTTAAATATAGAAATATTTAATATTTCTTTGATGTTTATTAGTAGTTTGTAATAAAAACTTCTATCATTATATGCATGAAGAATATTAATGAAAAACATTTGAAACTAAAGGGCACAAAACTAAGAATACATAGAAATATTGTATAATTGAAATATTTTTTCTAATAGTCAGGTTACTATATTTAACTATTTGAAGAATAAGGAAGCAATACTTATGTAACAAATGTATACTAATTAAAGAATACATACAAATGTATATAAATATTTTACAAAGTTTACTTGCATCATTCGTCCTATAAGAATTATTATACTGGATAAGTGTATTTAAAATTATATTTAATATTTCTTTGTTGTTTATTAGAGGCTTACTGTAGACAACTTCGTTCTATACTTTCATGAAACATAGCAATGAATAACATTTATAATTAATTAACAAAACTAAGAATACTTGCATGTGTCACTCGAGTCTGACAGTTATTTCTATAACCATTACTAAAGTAGTTGTAGTATTATTTAGTATTATATAATATAATATTATACAGTTAGTAATATTGAAATATGTGTTCTAAAATTTCGGTTAATATTCTTTTTATTTTTAAAAAATAATGAAGAATAAACTTTTATACAAGAGTATACTAATAAAAGAATACATGTAAATGCCGTTACACATTCTGAATTATTTTACAGAGTTTACTTGAATCAGTGAATCATATAAGAATTATTATATTGGATAAGTTTATATAAAATAAATTTAATATTTCTTTGATTTTTATTAGTAGTATATCATAGAAACTTCTATCTTTACATGCATGAAGAATAACAATGAAAAACATTTATAACTAAAGGTTACAAAACTAAGAATACATGAAAGTGTCACACGAGTATCGCTGCAAAAGTATACTTATGTAATTCGTATTATTGTTGGCGCAGCCGATACAACCCGATAGGCCGTCTGCCCCTTACATGCGTCGAACCTCGTAAAACCTTATAAAGACGTCAAGCATTCGAAAACCGGATACATACCTATTTGTTATAAATAATAAATACGGAATTGCCTGGTAGAATGGGATTAGCGATTTGATTAAGATTTGTTATTCCTGGCGCAGCCGGTAGTAACGGATAGGTCGTATGCCAAATACATGCGTCGATCCTCGTAAACCTTTATAAAAGATCTGTAATGGTTGCTTTAAAATTATGGAATCTAAGGGTAGACACCGATAGCTGTTAGTGGACAATATAGTGAAAAGCCTTATAGAACCTTATTAATTCAATACACACGAAGACGTCAAATATTCGAAAACTGGATATATGCCTATTTGTTATAAATAATAAATACGGAATTGCCTGGTAGAAAGCGATTAACAATTTGATTAAGATTGTTTTTATGGATGTCTCAGCTCAAACGATCCGGTAAACGAAACGCCCATTTATTTTGTTGATCATCATATTGTACTATAAAATGTTTTTTTCTTTTGTGAGGTTTATCTTATAAAATACTATAGGCATTTATTGTATAGTATGGTATGAGGTTTTTGCACCCGGGATACCTTATAGACTCGAATTATAAACCTACCATTAGAAAGCAAAAAAAGACATGAACATATCCAGTAATTCCATGATAAGTGCTTATTAAATTTTTTATCGGGAAATTTGTATGAATTATAACCTTTTCAAAGTCATTTGTTTTATTATAGAACCCGATTAATATTTTCTTGGATGTACTTGTGTAATTCATGTAGTAAAACATCTATACAGGCTTATAATTTTTCAATTAATTTATTACGATATATGCCGATTCTGAATTCATATTGGTAAAGTGAATAGATTTCTATAAATAATCATATGAGCATATCTCTATAAAAGCATATAAGTTTAATAGTCTCATAGAAACTGATATATCTTTTACCAGGTAAAACTTATAAAAACTAAATTTCGGAACTTGTGATTCGTAGCTGTGGGGAATTCATTATAGGTACCGATAAAAAAGAAATCGCCCTTTATATTACTATAAAATTTTTATCGACACCCCGATACAATGAGCCATTATTTTATCGGATTTTATAAGGTTTCTTCAACAGCGTAGGTTTCCAGAGTCCGGAGCAGAATTGCTGATTTTCACTATTTAAGGTTTAAATAGCTTACAAGAGTGTGACAGCATACATTTATGTCTTTAAAAGTATTTTTAATGAAAAATTCAGAAAATTTTACAAAAGAAGTCATATTTGTTATCATTTACTAATTATATATATATATATATATATATATATATATATATAATATATAAGAGAATTTTTTGGCATTGTTAATTTATTACCTTTTTTTGTAGCCATATACATTGATTCATTATTGTAAGATGTATATGTGAATGAAAAATCATATTATGCGACTGTCAAATTTGCATAATTTTAATTATTTGGATACAGCAAAAGAATATAATAATCGAGATTCTAAGAACTTAGCTTGTAGTTTGCGTATAATGATAAAAGCACGATTGGAGACGAGTGCAGCTCCGTCTGAAATTTAATTCCTCGGTTAATTACCGAGATAAAAAATTTAGTAATTCTTGATTTATTATATTTTTATGTATATATATCGATTCGTCCCTGTAAGATCAATAGGTATATCAAAAATCTTTGTGATCGGGTCATATTTATATTGTCGATATTTATTGATCGATTTTGATAATCGATTGGTCCAAAAACAAAGAACATAATCACGGGTACTATGTCGTAACATCAGACGAACGCCCACTGCCTGCATGAGTCACATTTCTTTTGGCGCACCATAGTGCTCTACATGACTACTCCCGGAATACCATAAAAATTCAAAAATTCTCGAATTATCCAAGAAATTCCGTAATTAATGTATTATGACCCGGCTTATCAAGAGGGTGTCAGGCGTGAGTAGTTCACCTTAAAATTAAATTATTTTTATTTTAATGTGAAACTACTGTCAGCTCCGGAGCCTCTTAGTTTTTATAAGTCACGATTATGGTGTGTCACGCTTTGTTATCGCGTCACGTAACTCTTGTATATTACGAGTCACGTAACGTTTGTCACATGTGGTAGATGATGTTGTAGTTACGCGTTACGTCACGCTAGTCATACAACGTATAACTAGGTTCCTCCAACGTTATATCTGACGTTACTTGAAGTTGTTATGTATGTTTGCAAGCGTCACGCGTAACGTTATGATAGGCGTAACTTTATGAAGTCGACGATTCGGTACTTACGTGTAGATGATGCGTCACGTTTATCCTGTGTTAATACTTCTTGATGAAGATATTGTGTTTGTCAGTTTCCTTAGGTTTATTTAATAAAATTGAGATAGCAGTTTTGTATTTATTTTATTATTTATATAATTTTTTTTATTCTAACATAAGATTAAAAACTACACGAATAGTGGCCAAATTCGAGTTTTATCTTCTCTAAATACAATTCTAGGTTTTATATATTTTTCTAGAGATCTTGGTGAACCTCTGTTAGAAAAATATTTCGCGAATGAATTTATACAAATCAAACTACTCGTTTAGAAACCTTGGTGAATCTCTAAATTCAAGTAGCCTCCAAATGATCTATATATCTTATATCACGATTAGCTTAGAAGGGCAAGCATGGGGACAATCCCTTATTTTTTAAGCTTTTATATATTTTTAAATTCTGTATATGAATTTCACAATATACTTACGCCGGAATCTAAAACGGCGGGCACTTCGCTCACTGTTAACACTAGTCTCACAAGATTCAAGAACAAGACTGAAGATTCAAGGCGTTAGATAGTGCATTCGCGGGTTTATAAAGACTCAAATGAAAGATGAACTCGCGAGAATTCTAGAACCGTATGAGAGTCGCGGGCCAATCAGCAATAGACGCGATACAGACTCGGCGTAGGTGGGAGTAGCTAACAATTGTCGAATCGGCATGTTCGCAGGTCAGCGACCTACATCACTGCGTGTAACGACTGATTTAGCAAAATTTGTAAATTTATTTATTTATTTTTTTTTTGTTATTTAACGTCGCTCTATTTATGCTGCCAGGGCTAATCAGCGACGGAGGTGAACGGTGTGTCTGTAAACAAGGCACATGTAGTTGAAACAGTGGTGCTTGTGTCCATCGGAAGATATCATCGGTCACTGAAAAAATTTTCAGAGGTACACGTCTGGGATCGAACCCACGACCCTCGGTGTGAGAGTCGGGAGCTCTACCCATGAGCCACCGCAGCTCTATCCCTCATTCTTACTCGCTCTCACTCTCGCACTATATCACTCTCTCCCTCTCACAGTCCCTCATTCTTACTCGCTGTCACTCTCGCACTCCCTCACTCTCTCTCATTCTTACACGCTCTCACTCTCGCACTATATCACTCTCTCCCTCATTCCCTCTCTCTCTCTGCCTCTCCCTCCCTCTCTCTCTCTCTCTCATTCCCTCTCTCTCTGCCTCTCCCTCCCTCTCTCTCTCTCTCTCTCTCTATCTCTCTCTCTCTCTCTCTCTGTCTGCCTCTCCCTTCCTCTCTCTCTGTCTGCCTCTCCCTTCCTCTCTCTCATTCTCTCTCTCTCTATCTCTCATTCTCTCTCTCTCTATCTCTCATTCTCTCTCTCTATCACTCTCTCATTCTCTCTCTCTATCTCTCATTCTCTCTCTCTATCTCTCATTCTCTCTCTCTATCTCTCATTCTCTCTCTCTATCTCTTATTCTCTCTCTCTCTCTCTCTGTCTCTCATTCTCTCTCTCTCTGTCTCTCATTCTCTCTCTCTCTATCTCTCATTCTCTCTCTCTATCTCTCATTCTCTCTCTCTATCTCTCATTCTCTCTCTCTATCTCTCATTCTCTCCATCTCTCATTCTCTCCATCTCTCATTCTCTCCTTCTCTCATTCTCTCCATCTCTCATTCTCTCCATCTCTCATTCTCTCCATCTCTCATTCTCTCCATCTCTCATTCTCTCCATCTCTCATTCTCTCCATCTCTCATTCTCTCCATCTCTCATTCTCTCCATCTCTCATTCTCTCCATCTCTTATTCTCTCTCTCTCTCTCTCACTCTCTCTCATTCTCTCTCTCTATCTCTCATTCTCTCTCTCTATCTCTCATCTCTCTCTCTATCTCTCATTCTCTCTCTCTCTCTATCTCTTATTCTCTCTCTCTCTCTCTCTGTCTCTCATTCTCTCTCTCTCTGTCTCTCATTCTCTCTCTCTATCTCTCATTCTCTCTCTCTATCTCTCTCTCTCTCTATCTCTCATTCTCTCTCTCTCTCTCTCTCATTCTCTCCATCTCTCATTCTCTCCATCTCTCATTCTCCATCTCTCATTCTCTCATCTCTCATTCTCTCCATCTCTCATTCTCTCCATCTCTCATCTCTCATTCTCTCCATCTCTCATTCTCTCCATCTCTCATTCTCTCCATCTCTCCATCTCATTCTCCATCTCTCATTCTCTCCATCTCTCATTCTCTCCATCTCTCATTCTCTCCATCTCTTATTCTCTCTCTCTCTCTCTCACTATGTCTCATTCTCTCTCTTTATCTATATTATTCTCACCATCTCAATCTCTTAAACATTCTATATCTCTCTCCCTTACTCTCTCTCTATCTGTCTCCCTAACACTCCCTCTCTCTCCCTCACTCTCCCTCTCACTCCCTCACACTCCCTCATTCTTCCTCACTTTCTCCCTCTCGCAGTCCCTCATTATTACTCACTCTCACTCTCGCACTCCCTCGCTCTCGCTCAATCTTACTCGCTCCCACTCTCGTACTCTATCACTCTCTCTCTCATTCTCGCTCTCGCTCTCTATCCCCATTCACTCTTTCTTATTCTCTCTTCCGTTCTCTCTATCTTTCATTCACTCTCTCTTGTTCTCTCTCTTTCTATCTATCTTTCATTCTCTCTCTTTTCCCGAATGCTGACTGTTTACCGCTGAGCCTTTTTGTTATTTTGTTATTAAAAATTAATTTCAAGCTAGAAAGAACAATTGAATATATGGGTAAAAAATTTCTTAGTCCAAATTTTATAAATTCAACTGTTCTTTATAGCCTGAAATTAAGTCTTCATAGCAAAATAACAAAATGGCTTAGTGGCAAAGAGACAGAATTCCGATCTAAAGATTAAAGGTTCAAATCCCGCGGTTGGTTAATATTTAAAAAAAATTTTTTTTTTTAATTTATGAGCTATGGCCAACGTATTGGGAATAGTTTACGAATGGTAAGATAATAACTATTGACAATATATAGCGAACATTCGGGCGGATGCTTTTTGGCGACAAATTCGCAATAGATTTCTAATTGTCGCGGCAATATATTGGCAATATGTTTTGTAATAATTGTAGCCCCCCGCGTAAAAATCCGAAAGTTTGGGCAAAACTTTCCCCAAGTATAAACTTGGGGCAAACTTGGGCAATGAGACTATGCCAAACTTGACAACTCACGCAAGTTTCCAAGTTTGGAGAAGTTTGCAAAAGTTATGCCAAACTTCCTACAAAGTTTTTATAAATTATTTTGTTATTGGCTGAAATATGGAACAAATTTGTTCAAAGTATGGCGCAAGTGTAGGATTACTTTTGCTATTTTTTTATTTTTAGGGTATATTAATTACAAAATTTGAAAAGAAAATAAATTAAAAATAATTTAATATTACCCGGTTTACACCTGAAAGAAAATGCATACATATTTTTCCAAAAGATTCCAAGGTCCTCGGTGAATTTCATCCTCTTCATCTAAGTCGTCGCAGCACGTCATTTCATGTCGACGTTGAGGGTTAAACTGATGCATCGGCGTCAAGAAAAATTTCTTAGTGACCAGTAAACAAGAAGTCATTTGATTGCTGGTTACTAAAGAACGTTTGTGAAATTTGCTTGACGACCAGCAAACAAATGACTTCTTGTTTACTGGTCACTAAGAAATTTTTCTTGACGCCGATGCATCAGTCTAACCCTCAACGTCGACTCGAAATGACGTGCTGCGACGACTTAGATGAAGAGGATGAAATTCACCGAGGACCTTGGAATCTTTTGGAAAAATATGTATGCATTTTCTTTCAGGTGTAAACCGGGTAATATTAAATTATTTTTAATTTATTTTCTTTTCAAATTTTGTAATTAATATACCCTAAAAATAAAGTGTAGCAAAAGTAATCCTACACTTGCGCCATACTTTGGACAAATTTGTCCCATATTTCAGCCAATAACAAAATAATTTATAAAAACTTTGTAGGAAGTTTGGCATAACTTTTGCAAACTTCTCCCAAATTTGGAATGCGTGAGTTGTCAAGTTTGGCATAGTCTCATTGCCCAAGTTTGCCCCAAGTTTATACTTGGGCAAAGTTTTGCCCAAACTTTCGGATTTTTACGCGGGCCATGACTTTGCAATATAGTGGCAATAGTTTATATTTTTACGCGGGTAATTGGCAATGTATTGCGAATATGTCACTAAAAATCATTCGCTCGAATGTTTCACATATATATATATATTGGCGATATTTACTATCTAATTATTCGTAAACTATTGCTAATAGATTGCTTGGACATGGTTCATAAATTTAAAAAAAATTTTTAAAATGTATTTACTTTCTGTGGGATTCGAGCTTCTTTAATCTTTAAATCCGAATGCTGACTCTTTACCACTGAGCAACTTTGTTAATAAAAAATAGTAAAATAGCTCAATGGTAAAGTGCAAGCGTCCAGATCTATAGACTAAAGGATCGATTCCCGCGATGGGCACATGTCTTTTTTTTACTTTATTTTAAATTTATAAACTATGGCTAATCTATTGACAATAGTTTGCGTATGGTTAGATAGTGAATATTACAAATATATATATATATATATATATATATATATATATATACACGAAGCATTCGGATGAATGATGTTTAGCGACATATCGCAATACATTGACAATTGTCGTTGCAATACGTTGGCAATAGTTTCTATTTTTACGGAAGATATTACATGCTTTTTATATAATTATGTATTAATTTTAGTATATTTCAAAATATCGCTGCGGTAGAAATCGAAAACATTTAATACTCATTTTCTAGCTTATAATAAATTGGTAAAAAATATGAACTAATTAAATAAAACTAGTTAATAGATGGTAAAAGAAGTTATCGTTCGTCCAAAAAATTGTTTAATAAAAATAAGACTCAATTGATCTCCACAAACACAAATTTTTATTAGTTGCCGACGTTTCGGGAGTATTTTAGCCGTCCCTTTTCAAGGCTATACAAAAAACAACGAAAAAAACCACTTATTAAAATTCAAATTGGAAAAATAATATAATAAAATTAATAAACTAACGCACAACATAATCTTACCAATAAAAAAGCGCAGAGATATTAAATTAACATATTAGATGAACATAAACATTCTCCATCGACATCGCACGCAGCTGTCAAATTAAAATTAATATTAAAAATTGAATATTTATGTTCATCTAATATGTTAATTTAATATCTCTGCGCTTTTTTATTGGTAAGATTATGTTGTGCGTTAGTTTATTAATTTTATTATATTATTTTTCCAATTTGAATTTTAATAAGTGGTTTTTTTCGTTGTTTTTTGTATAGCCTTGAAAAGGGACGACTAAAATACGTCCGAAACGTCGGCAACTAATAAAAATTTGTGTTTGTGGAGATCAATTGAGTCTTATTTTTTATAAAACTAGTTAGTCTTTACTAGAGTTGATCAGTTAATTATAATTATTCGCAAGTACATGCAGTTAGTAGCTTTTATTATTTAACGCTAGGGTTAGCGGACAAAATATCTAAATTAATATATATTAAAGCTCGAAAATTATGTTAATAATAAATTTTATTTCAGTATTTAAACACATAACTTCTTCCCAAAATTCGATTCTGAAACGTAGCTACGCACCTGGATAATAACTATTTCTTAAGATATTCAAACAAGTAACAGGGTGACCTAATCTCTTTTTTTATACGCGTCGCAGCAATTTCTAAATGTGTGATTGGAACTAAACCATATGTATTTAGAAGTATTTAAAAACATTATATTAATATAAACTCAAATAAACGCATTTTTTAAATTGTTTATTATAGAATTTCTTTAAATGGTTATTTTATTAATTAGCTATACTTCAAAATGTATATCATTATATTAATAGAGAGCCGTCGATACTTACCTATGGGGGCGTGTCGCATACACGTATGTACTGATCATGAGACCCTTAGCTTTGATAAAAGTTATGCATTCCGGAACTTACATCTAAAACTTTAGAATTTGAAAATTTCAAACTATAATATAATACTTGATTATGTATAGTCATGCATGAGGAACTCATTCTTTAAAATTAAATTATCTAAATAATAATTGAAAAGAAACATTAATATAGTTACATTTGTTGTTGTAAAATAGTTTAAATATAAAATATTATTTAGAAAATTTTTAAAATATATAGTTTGTAAAGATACAATGAATAAAAGAATACTATACGGATATATGACAAAAAATTATAGAGTATACAAAACTAAACTTACAAAAAATGAAAGAATATTTGTAATAAGTGTACTATGTATTTTAATTCAAATATAAAACATAAAATTCTCTCTTATGGAAGTTGTATATAATATATTAATCTTTAAGAAACATTCATTTATTCTTTATATGAAATAAGAATAAAAAATAAGACTACATTTCTGAACATTTGATTTTATAATCACCTTAGATTTAAACAATTTGGAAAAATAGCATTATATTATATATATATATTATATAAGAAAAGAATATTCGCCAACCAAAAATTATAAAATCATATAATTTTCTACCAATTAATGCTAACAAAAATTCAGTTTATATACTATCGATCGATTTTTATGGCCTTCGTCACAGGGGAGAACAGATAAAATATATATCCTTTCTAGAATTGATTCGTTAAGCAAATATAGATGCAAATCAAAATATGATCAAAATTATCGTGATTATTTACCGGGAAGAGGAGGATGTATATAATGAGTATTTTAGGAGCAACTCAAATGTAAAGAATCCTTATATTTAAAGTAAAAAGTTTATATTAGTTCATCATTTATTTTTATTTATATCTAATAATACCAATAATGAAACCAGTAATACACTGCGAGTATCTTTTTCATTAAAATACACACACACACACACACACATACACACAAAAACATATACAAATGCAAATGAATATAATACAGTAACCATAACATTTTTTAAAAGTGAGTACAAATAATTAATAGTTTACCCCGACTCTATTTATTTGAAATATCTACGCGGAGAAAAAATAATTGTAGTTAATATACAATTAATTATCACAGTTTCGTCAATTTATTAAAATACTATATTTTATAGAAAAATTGATTACGGAATCATTAATATTTATTACATTTCTTTAAATTTTCCCAAAACTTTTAGTAATCATACTACCACACAACTTCTCCAATAGACATATGATTGCAAATTGACAGCAACTTTCCAAAAAACAATTTGTACCTGCTTATCCAAAATTTGCGTCAATGTAAGTCCTTATTTATTATAAATTTGCTTCAAATCATTTACATGAAAATAGTGACAGCAAATTTATATAAAATTAAAGTCAATTGTTGCATAAAATTATTACTTTTTAAATAGCAAGTATTGCTATAAATGTGCTTCTATTTTGTTGAAATAATATTTTAAGTAAATATAATAGCAAATACTTATATTATTTTTGTGCAACTTTCCAATAAAGTATTTTATAATATCAAAAATGTTTTACAGTAAAATAATACCAGTTTTATTTATATTTTAGTTAAATATTTAAAGAAATTCAGGAAATGTAGCTCCATCGTTTATAAAAATGATACTAACAGTTTGAAAAATAACAAAAATAAGTGAAAAAAATAATTGATACTCTCAATAAAACAAACATAAATTAAATTTGATATGAAATGTATATATAAAAACAGTTTTATATCGATATATAAAACAACGTACATTTTAAAGCTTAATTAAAGCGCTTTATAGGTTCCACATTTTTATTAACAATATTTTTAATAGTAATATAATTTCAAAGTTTTTAAACAATCTGTAATAGAATTTTTTTTATTAATTATATCTACTATTTTATATTCTTATTTATTTAATAAACATCTTAAAATTACAAACGAATCTTGAAACTTTTAAACTTTTAATAAAGATATTATATATATATATATATATATAAATACTTTAGAGAATTTTCATTCATGGTATAAACTTTTTGAATGAAACTTCATTCTTAACAATTTGATTTATAGTTCAATTTTTACCTCTATGCGAGATATCATCAGTTGGAGATCTGGATGAAGATCTAAAAGTTGATTTATTATATGGGGAAGACGTTGAAAAGGAAGTCGTTGACGACGATCGAGATGCAGACTTGCGTTCTGATTGCCGTTGATGTGACCTAGGTCTTGACCGATTTTGAGATTGATAATTAGTCTTTGGTACACTTTGTAACAAAAATTGATTATTCAATGGTAATAAAGCTCTTGATAAGTCATGAGATGAGGACCTACGCGTAGATCGACCATCAAGCGATCTAGAACTTGATCGATTTTTATACTGATATTGAGATTTTCGTAGTCTTTTTGGCAAAGATTGGTGATTATTTGGTGATGTAGAACTTGATGAGTGATGAGATGTAGACCTACGTGCAGCTCGACGATCACCGGAACTAGCTCTTGATTGATTTTGCGATCGATAGTTCGGTTTTTGTACATTTTGTGACAAAAATCGACTATTCGTTGGTGATGCAGTCCTTGATAAGTAATGAGATGGAGACCTACGTACAGATCGACGATCACATGATCTAGATCTTGATTGATTTTGAGAAACACATTAAGATTTTCGTACTTTTTTTGACAAAGATCAACTACTAATTGGTGATGCATTCCTTGATGAGTGGTGAGATTGAGATCTACGTACGGATCGATGATTAAATGATCTAGATCTTGATAAAATATATTATGATTAAATTTTCAATGGCATATCATGTTTTAAACTATAGACAGTTATATGATAGCGAATGTCAGAGCGGAAATTTCGATATGTCAAAATAAAGCGGCATACTTATTATATACGCATATAAGTTCCTTTGTTACCGACATCAAATTGCATTTTTTCATCTCTCTCTCTATTGACTTTCCTTTTTCTAGATCGCACGTCGCATCGCCACAACTAGTAAATGTGTTAAACTCTTAAAATTGCAAAAAAAGTAACAAAACTTGAAATACTTCAGAAAAACACAGATTTTCTTAAATAAAAAATACATTGAAATTATTATTTTCATGATAGCAAAATAGCAACAAATTATCATCAAATCTTGTTGCAATATACTGCACTATGTAAGCATTTACTGATTTAATTTTGCTACAAATTTGCTGAAAAAGAATTTCTCAGATTATGATATATTTCTTAGCAAATATATACCAAAATTATATCAACTCGTGCAGCAGAGTTAAATAACAAATTAATCTAAATCTGCGTCCTTATTCGTTAGCAAATTTATAGCAATTATTTGTTGCAACTTTTTTAAACAATTTTACATAAAATTTAGGTACACGTCACTATTATGTAATGTCTTGTTAGCAAGTTTAACACAAGATGTTTTCAAAAATTGTGTAGCAAGTTTTAACGAAGTTTTGTCTGTGCAACTCTGTCGATTGGGGTTTGTAATAATATTATTTTAGCAACATTCCAATGTCGTTATAATAGTTGTTAAAACATTAGCGTGCAAAATATCTGCTAACATTTTGTAAGTTAACGAGATGCATGGAAATTAACGTTGTATCAACGTTTGAACAACACTGGGAAGTTATGTTCAAAATTTATATGATCTGACAGGGAAGCAAAATATTCTAGAAAAACTTAAATATTTTTCAGAAAGTAGACAATAATTTGTTTAAAAAACGAATAATAAAAAAATTTCTCTTCGGGGATACGAACCTTCGATATTTATCTCTGGAAACTTAATTTCTATCACTTTTAATTATATTTATTTGTTTCCGTTATTATGTTACATTTAGGTTATAAATCTTAGAAGCAATATTCAGTTAATCCTCATAACGTATATTTAAAATCATGACAAAAAAGAATTCCATTGCCAATTCATTGCGAACCGAGTCGCTTTTTTTAAATCAATTTACCGTTCCTATATATATATATATATATATATATATATATTATTTTATCACATTTCATTTAGCATAACTAATTTATCCAACGGAAACAAAAACGCTCTGAAAACACCCTGGTAAGAATTGTATCAAAGAAAGATGGTTTGTACAGACATTTACTCGATATGTAAAGTGGCTAGTTTTCTAGTAGGAGGTGGAACGCTATTTTTCACACTATCGCCCATTTAATGCGTCCGCAAACTTCAAATATTTTAAGTAAATCTATCGGTTGTCTTTAAGTTATGATTAGTCAAATTCGATCAGGTTCTTAATATGATTAGGCAATCGTTTACTTTCTACGAATCACCGTTCAAAATATATATCGAGTTTCACGAATTTTTCTTAAAATCGAGCCGAATCTATCTTTCAAGCCTTTTTATGGGTTAGAATGAACCAGGCAACCTATTTTAGACTAAACTGCTGGGAACCTATCTTTCTGGCTAGGAAATAGACTAATCTTGATAAAATAATGTTGTAAAAAGCGTTTCATCACAGGCATAAAAATGTTCACAATTTAAGTCCATTTTTTCGAAACAAGCTTAAGAAAATGGAGATGTTTCTTACCAGGGCATGATTGAAAATTGTAGAATTTGAATATCATGATCGTAATAAATAAATGAAATACTATAATAATTTAATTTCAATGTTTAACTATTGTTGAACAGATTAATGTATTTGGCAAATTTTATGCACCAAACTAAATACAACATTTAGTTATTGCAAATACCTCAATGTTTCTAAAAAGTTTTATTAAAACTAGAACTATACTTTTTTCAGTAGGATAAAATTACTTGAAACTTTTACAGCATATATAACCACAATTATGTTCTATACCCTTGATTTTTTTAAGCACAGTGGACTATTTTATTCCAGAATTATAACGAATTGAAAAGAATTTAGGCATGACCGATATTACAAAAGGTTTTACCTGAATTGGGAAAAGATTCGTTTTCCGGGAAGTCAAGTTCTCCCCTTATTAGTCAATTTTTGACCTACTTAAGTATAACATATATAGTAAATTCAAAAGTCGCGCCTATACGGGTGTAGTTGTGTTTCACTAAATATAACTATTGTCACAGAGACGCGGTGGCTCAGGGGTTCGGGTCTCAGCTTTCTACTCGGAGGGTCGCGGTTCGAATCCCGTGGTGGGCAGCTCTGACTTTTTTTTCATAAAAAGTGTATGTGCTAAAATTCGTTAAAACACCACGGTTCTGGTTGTTCGGATCCCACCTTAAACTGTAGGGCCAGTTGTGTTGCACATGCACTTCGTCTCTCAGACATGAGTAGATGGGGTATAGGTGCATCATAACTATAGGGACACAAACAAAAAAATTTATAAAAAATAAAGTTCTATAAGGCACTAAAATTAAATGGTAGCAAACCGGGTCCTAAAAAGAGGGAATAGCCAAACATAAAGAAAAGAAGAAGACTATTGTCACGGACATCACTGCGCGACTTAGCATGAGAAGGAGTCGAGTAACAAATAGGAAGTTTAGGTCATATCGTCGATGCTCCATCGGGTGGACGGTAGCTCGATGGTTAAAGTGCGCCATTTTATTTCTCGCGTCTCTTCTTTTCATACGTAACACTGTTTTTGTGTATATTAGCTGCATTTAAATCTAGCATGCTTTTTGCTTATATTTTGTGTTATTTGTTTTATTGTCCTAATTCATTAATAACATAATAATTATGTTGATTTATAGAACAGTAAATGAGATAAGGGTAATAATCTTAAAAATTCGATTTCTGTGCAAATGAAAATAAAAATGTAATTTTAATATTTTAATTATCTTTGCGATATGTTTACATTATCAGTGCGACGATTCAGTGTTGTTACGAATCTTCTATATAACATTAAAATGCTTCCACTTTTATGTTTAAACATTTTCCGGATAAAATTTTACGTCTGTGACGTCACGCTGTTTGTGATCGTTATTATACCTATATATATCTCACTTTATATATATATATATATATATATATATTGTAACGCTAAGGTATTGTTTACCTTGCCATTTAACAAATTAGAGCAACACGATCGAACATTATCGTAATGTTCGCATTGTTTCGGCTCGGTTCGTCGTGGTTACACGGGTAAAATCGGTTTCGCGCGCGAAAGATACGTATGCACCCGAATAACACGGAGATTAGAAAGATATAACCGCCTTAGCATATGGCAGGTGTTGTTGTCTCGCCTCCCGCGTGTTGCATCGCGTGTGCTTTAAACATCAAATCGTGTGTATGTATGTCTGTGTGACTGAGTTATAACTGTAGATCATACATTTGCCGTGAGTATTCTATCACGGAAGACAGGTAAGCGGGCCGCTCGTCGTACACCGCAACGAGAGCGAAACAGAGCGAGAGAGAGATTGATTGATGAATTTATTGGGTAAATGGGGTAAGATCCCGTGTACACAGATTGATAAAAATCGGCGCATAAAAATTAGGTAAAAATAACAAAAATATATACAAAAATTATTAACAAAATAAAAATATTTAACAAACTATAAAAATGAAAATAAAAATAAAATACAAATGAAATAACAATAGACAAAGACGCAGCGCCAGAATTCTGTATACAGCTATAAATAAATAAATAACAATATAAACATACTAAAACTAAATAACAACTAATGCGCAAATAAAATAAACATAATCAAAGTGAAATACAAACATGATAAAACGCTATACATAAAGTACATAGGGTCAGAAATCCGACAAGAGAGGACAGACAATTCTCTCATTCTCAACCCTCATCTCCCAAGCCGGTCGATCGAGCTCAGAGAGATATGATGATAGGGCTGATTTAAAGGAACCAATAAGGAGAGGGTCAAAGTTGGTGAAAGGGAGGTGATTGATGAGGCGAGAGGCAGTGATTATGAAGGAATTATTTAGGGCTTCAGTTCTAGAAGGGAGATAAAAAAGGGATAAGGGTGGGTGGCGTGACGAAGAACGGGATGAAAATGATGCGTCGCGAAAAATGAAATGACGGGCAAAGTATGAAGGAGATTTATGCAAAATGATATACGCACTAGTACCGATGAAAAGAAATCTCCTAAGCTCGACCGAGAGTCATCCTAGCTTAAGACGGTATGGTGTGACATGTTCGCGCCAAGGAATATTTTCCCACACATAACGAACGCATGCATTTAATAATCGCTGTAGTTTCAAATTTCTGGTAGCATTCAAGTCGTGAAAAACCGCGCATGCATAGTCGAAGTGCGGGAAAATCAATGCCTCGACTAGACTCTTTCTGTTCCGACGCGAGAGCGCTCGTTTGAAAAATCTTAAGGAATGAAGAACTCCATGAACTCATTGCGACACAGACGCGACCTGACGAGACCAGTCCAAGGTAGGTGTAATCCAGAGGCCCAGTGATTTGACTTCAGACTCATAGTCAAGGAAATTATTTTCTATTGCAACCTTCGGGGCAGTCCAAATCAATGCGCGAAATATAGGCCTGACTGCCCAAGATCATCACCTTCGTCTTTTTCACGTTCAAATTTAATCCATTTGACCTCGCCCAGTTATCCACCGCTTTTGCATCTTCCGAAATTTTCTGTACGCCCTAAACGAGATTGTCAGAGTAGAAAGAGTGATAGATCTAGGTATCATCCGCAAAAATCATGTGGTCAGAATGTCTTGAAGCACGCGAAAGGTCATTAATGAAGATAGAAAACAACAGTGGGCCCAGGACACTGCCGTATGGAACCCCCCTAGACGTGTCGAGCCAGGCCGAACCTGCATCCAGTTCATCCACTACCGCCTGAGAGCGGCCTACTAGGTAATGGTAGAACCAGGTGATAACCGTTTCGGAACATCCCAAAGAGCGCAGTTTAAGAAGTAACAAATCGTGTGGTACCGAATCGAACGCTTTTGAGAAATCGAACAGGATGAGGATGGTGATCATGCGTTTGTCAACGGCTCTCCTAATATCATCTAAGACACCATATAGAGCCGTCTGAGTACTATGCCCCCGGCGAAAGCCCGCTTGCCTCTCAATAATTAAATTATTACTATTTAGATATTCTGTGAGTTGCTCATGAACTAATTTTTCCAAAATTTTGAAGATTTCGCAGAGCTTTGCAATGGGCCTAGAGTCAGACAGCGAGATCACCCTGCTCGACTTGGCCAAAGAAAAGAGAAGAGAACTTAGTCCAGGGATCTGGAAAGGATCGAGTTGAGAGTGAAAGATTAAACAATTCAGCTAGATGGGGTGCGATTTGGGACGCTATAAGCTTTAGCATTGGAATAGAAATTCCATCGTGGCCTGTAACTTAGGAGGTGGCCCTGGATATGGTAGATATGACTTTATGTGGAGTGATAGGGGTGAAGTGAAAGGAAGTTAAAGGATAAGATAAAGGTAAGATGTCAGGGGATGAGATGAGCCACTGAAGCTGCGTATTTGTGAAAGGAGAGACTGAATAAGATATAGATGAGGATGCGAAGGATATGGAAGATGATCTACTGAATGGTCGATTTGAGTGAACTGTTCAACAAAATAATGAGGTAAATTTCGAGTAATAACACTATAAGCCAATGATCCAATAAAGTACAAACGTCTAGACTCAACTGACAGCCATCGTAAATGTAATCTATACAGTGTTACATGATCACGTCTACGCAGAGTTCCCCATACAAATCGCACACACGCATTGAGGAATCGCTGAAGTCTTAGGTTCCGCACCTGATCAATATCATTATATACAGCACACGCATAGTCAAAATGAGGCATGATAAGCGTCTCCACGAGATATTTTCTAGTGCTCTGAGAGAATTCCCTCCTATGGAACTGCAATGAACGTAAGACCCCATGGACCCTCTGCGATATTAACAATACCTGCTTTGACCAGTCTAGGGTGGGTGGCAACCAAACACCCAACGATTTAACCTCATTCTCGTAATCCAAATGGGCATTCAACAACTTAATTCAGGGAGCAGCAGCCATATCCACTCGCGAGACATATGCCTGACTGCCCAGGATCATAACCTTTGTTTTGTTTACATTTAGTGCAACACCATTTGATACAGCCCAAGATGCTACCGCGTTCGCATCTTGTGTACTTACCCATCTCAAAATCCGCTGGTGGAAAAGAATAATAAACCTGGGCGTCATCAGCATAGAGCATGCAAATCACCCGTAATAACAGCATGGCCATGCGAGGGAAGTAAATCCGACAATACATCAAACAATTTTGAAGAATAAACTGCCGTTGGTCTCCTGTAGACAACTCCCAAGACTAACGACGAAAATTTACCTGAAATATTTAACAAAAGATATTCCGGTGAGTTAGAGAACTGTCCATCAGAATGTGCCAACGTAACTACTTTATATTCACTTCTAACATACGCAGCTACGCCAACACCTTCTTTAGCCAAACGATCAAGTCTATATAACGTATAACCCGGTAATTTAAGAATATCCGAGGCATCTGATTCCTTCAAAAAGGTTTCAGTAAGCGCAGTCACATCATGTGTCTGCGGAAAAACCAATGCTCTAATGAACTAAAATGAGTCTTGAGTCTACTAATATTAATATGAATGATTGAAAACAAATTCTTCGCCTGACCAACAACACCTCATTGCGAAGGACACCCAGGATTAGGAGGAAGAGAGAGGAGGTCAGCTTCAGAATTTATACGAATCAATGATCCCTTCTTCTCTCTTTTTAAATAAACAATTAAATTTAAAACTATCGAACGTAAATACCCTAATTCTTTCGTTTTGCGCACGGCTACTGACCAAAGTGCATGTACTGCCTTTGGCCAAAGCGGTCTTATAAATAACGATGAATCATTTCCCTCTCCAAAAACACCCAAAGTAGTTTTCCCTTTCAATAGAAATGATTTTTCAACTGTGATGTCGCGCACCGAAGGCGAAGTAACCCTGAAAACTAATCCTCTCGAGAACTACACCATACGTAAACGAAGTATTAACCGCCCTTTTGAAACGCGGAATCCACGGACGAATCTCAATAAGATGCAAATGAACAAGCGGCCAATTCATGACGTCTAGAATTTTTTCAAGAAGAGCGCGATCATTTAACTTAGAAATTAACGGTAAGCCTAAAAGTAATAGCTGCGAGTGAGCCGCCCGACTGACTAATATTGGGCGTGGTCGCACGAGGTTACTTGGCAACCTGGCTCAATGATGGCGACGGAGACGAGGCCAAACGCCTGGCACTCGTGGAAGCGGAGGGGAGAATAGCTCCTACCACGGTCCCACCGTTCACCACAACATTGACACGATCCGACCCAGGAGGTACTGCCCTCACCCAATTAACATCCGCACCAGCAATTACGGCCGCGAGATTCATTCTGTATGTAAGGCAGCACTTGCGCACGCTCAACCCCGGCATATTCGCAACACAATTAGTGTGCATGATATCATTGCACTCAGAACAAACCTCCGAGTAGTCCTTCCTAGTGTTGCGTCTTTTGCAGACAAAGCAAACTTTAGACATCGAGAGAGAGAGAGAGAGATTTGATTTGATTTTCTTTATTTTAAGTAAATTGGGGTAAAACCCCGTATACACAAATGAACTCTTGAAAGAGTTCTAGCAACAACATGTTGATCCATAAAAAGTATAAAATATAATAAAAAATAACAAATAACAACAATAAAATTTCTACAAAAATAAAAAATATTTACAAGTAATAACAATAAAACGTAATAAATAAATAAAAGTCGCATTATACAAAGAAAATGGAAACGCATTGTATTAACTGCAGTAATAGAATAGGATAAAATATAATAAAATTAAACTTAACTAAATAGAATCTAAATCGCACAATCAAAAATCCGGCAGGGAAGGGCAGACGATTCCCTCATTTACCACTCTCGCTTCCCAAGTCTGACGATCGAGCTCAGTAAGATACGATATGAGTGAGGCTTTGAAAGAATTAAAGAGGAGAGGATCAAAGTTTGTGAAAGGAAGATGGTTGATGAGGCGAGAAGCAGTGATAATGAAGGAGTTGTTAAGAGCCTCAGTCCGAGGAGGAAGATAGAAAAGGGATGAGGGTGGGAGACGTGAGGAAGAACGGGCAGGAAATGAAGCATCACGAATAATGAAATGACTAGCAATATAGGAAGGGGAATTATGGGAGATGATGTTATATGCACAGGTAGCAATAAAAAGGGATCTTCTAAGCTCGACCGACAGCCAGCCTAACTTAAGACGGTACGGTGTCACATGTTCCCGCCATGGAATATTACCCCATACAAAGCAAACGCACGCATTTAGTAGACGCTTTAATTTCAAATTTCTGGTAGCATCCAGATCGTGGTAAACAGCACAGGCGTAGTCGAAATGCGGGAATATTAGAGTTTCGACGAGACACTTTCTGTTTTGACGTGAAAGCGCTCTTTTAAGAAATCTTATGGAGTGAAGAACTCCGTGAACTCGCTGCGACACAGATGCAACCTGACGAGACCAGTCCAGTGTGGGTGTAATCCATATGCCCAAAGATTTGACCACAGATTCATAGTTAAGTAAATAATTCCTTATTAAAACCTTCGGGGTAGAATCAAAGTCAATGCGCGAGATGAAAGCCTGACTTCCCAAGATCATCACTTTCGTCTTTTTAACATTTAAATTTAGACCATTTAATCTCGCCCAGTTGTCTATCGCATTAGCGTCTTCCGAAATCCTTTGTACACCCTGAGCAAGATCAGTTGGGTAGAACAAGTGATAGATCTGGGTGTCATCCGCGAAAATCATATGGTTGGAATGTTTTAACACCCGCGGGAGGTCATTAATAAAAATAGAAAATAAGAGTTGGCCGAGGACACTGCCCTGCGGCACCCCCCTAGACGTGTCAAGCCAGGCCGAACCTCCTCCCAGCTCATCCACAACTGATTGGGAACGTCCAACCAGATAATAGTAGAACCACGAGAGACCCGTGTCCGAGCAACCCAAAGTGCGTAATTTACAAAGCATCAGGTCATGTGGCACCGAGTCAAACGCTTTCGAAAAATCAAATAAAATTAAGATGGTGATCATTCGTTTGTCTATGGCTCTCCTAACGTCATCTAAGACACCGATCAAAGCTGTCTGAGTACTATGCCCCCGGCGGAAGCCTGCTTGTCTTTTAATAATTAAATTATTACCATTAAGATAATCTGTGAGTTGTTCGTGAACTAATTTTTCTAAGATCTTGGAGACTTCACAGAGCTTTGCTATAGGCCTAGTATCAGACGGCGATATCACTCTGTTCGACTTCGCTAGAGGGAAAAGGAGAGACCTAGTCCAAGGCTTTGGAAAAACTCCCGTTGAGAGAGATAAGTTGAACAGATCAGTAAGATGCGGTGCCAATTGAGCAGCTAACAGTGTCAACATTGGAACAGAGATTCCATCATACCCAGTAGCCTTGGAGGTGGCCCTTGAAATAGTAGAGAGGACTTTATGCGAGGTGGTAGGGGTAAATTGAAAGGAAATTAATGGGTAGGATGAGGGCAAAATATCTACTGATGAAATGAGAGATTGAAATTGGGTAAGAGTGAAAGGACTGGGTGAATATGAAATAGAAGCATAGTGGATATTGAGCTGATCGGGTGAAAAAATACTTAGAGGTGATTTAAACGTTTTAGATACGAGACCCATGTTTCTGAGCTCTTTCCACATATTAGCCGACTTAGAGGCTGAATTGATCCTATTGTTATAGTACGAAAATTTATTGGAATCGATGTCATTTTTAACCAGACTACGCAAATCTCTGTACTTCTGATAGTCTGAGCTCAGGCCCGTGGCCAAGTATCTTTTATATGCCATGTTACGAGATTTAATATTTTGCTTAATATGAGGTGTGATCCATGATTTGTTGATATTTTTGATGGTGATGAGTTTGGCGGGAGCGAGGGAGTCAAAAGTATGTAGGGTAGCTGAAACCAGGTTTGAGATTAGGATGTTGATAGTAGCGGCGGTCGAAGAACAAGGCATTGATGTGTGTTGAGAGGAGGAAGGTGAACGGCCAGACGGCGAGGTTGATGGGTGAGAAATTGAAGGTGAAGATGACTCGGTGGCAGTGCTTGAATGAGCCGAAAACTGATTAAAAGTAACGGAGAAAACAGCAGCTGCCTTGGCGGATCAATTACAGCGAGGTTTCGTGACCAAATTTTCTTTACCGCCAACAATGGTTTAGTAAAATCAAAAGTTAATACAATGAAATCATGTCCTGCTGCAAAAGAAACTGAAGCCTTAGAATAAGAATAATCTGGCGGAGGATTACGCGTTATAAATAAATCCAGCCAGGTATGAGATGAATGGTTGGTGAAATGCGCATGATGCGTAGGTTCCGATTTGATAAGGAAGAGGTTAAGTGAATCCATGTATGATTCCAACATAGCGGACGCCCCGTCCCCACCGCACATATTAATATTAAAGTCGCCTGTGATGACTACCTGGTCACAAGTATGTAAAAAATTATTTAACGTATCAAAAAATTGTGATGGGTAGGCCGCTGTGGGCCTCCTATAGACAACACAAAATAGCAGCGAACTAACTTTGTTACTAACTTGAAAAATTAAAAATTCCGGGGTGTTTGAAAAGACAGGGTCAGAGTGAGCCACGAGCCTAACATCAAGATTCCTCTTGAAATAGGCGGCTACCCCCCCCCCCCCCTCCTTACCCACCCGGTCAAATCTGTGCAATGTGTAGCCAGGGAGGTCCAGCATGCTGGAGGAGTCATACTCTGTGAGAAAAGTTTCTGAAAATGAAATGATATCGTGATTCAATGGAAGAATAAGTGATTCAATAGCTGAGAAATGTGTTTTTAGCCGGTTAATATTTACATGAAAAATGGAGAATGAATTGTTAGTAGGTGATGACGTCTGACCAGTTGACCTTCATTGAGGAGGAGATGGATTAATGTTTGAAAATTTAGCCAAGTCGGATTCTGAGTGAATGGGGAAAAGCTGCCCTTCCTTCGTTTTCCGCAAAAATACCGTGTAGTTCTTAATCAAAGACCTAGCAAAACCCAAGTCTAAGGAATGACGCAACGCTTTACTAAGTAAGACGTGCAACTCCTTGGGCCAGAGCGCACGCAAAAAAATTGATGAGCCTCCTCCCGCACCAAAGAGAGACTCCGCAGATAATCCCTTTAGAAGGCGAGCCTTTTCCAAAATAAGATTTATAATTGATGGGGAAGAAACCCGGAAAACAAGGCCTTTGTTGAAGCTTACATTATCTCTACTACTACCACTAAGATTATCGATTAAATTAAAACTAGAACTATTATTAAAGCCGCTTGCAGTTGTGGACGAATTTGCCGGTTCCAATTTTTTAGCTCCCGTCTTGTTCCGAGCAAGCCAAGGACGCGTACTAATAACATGGGAGCTGACACGTGAGAGATCAATGGCAGAAAGAATTTTAACTACGACCTCCTCCTCAGATAATGCAAGATTTGCAGGAACGCCTAATATCAACAACTCACAAGTATCCGAAGAGGCGGTCATAGACGACCCCGCCGACGAAGACCGAATGGTCTGTGTATCATTCAACCTGCCACGTATCTCCTCGTTTGCTGCTTCAAGCGCTCCCAGGCGGCTCGAGACACCGGAAAATCTTGTTTCCATCATCGCTTCTATTTGCGCAACCCGGGCGTTAAGATCACGAATCTTGCTGGCCAGCCCCTGCACCGAGGATTCAATGCGCGAGACTGTGCGCTCGAAGTTAGCCTCTAATCGGCTCGCGAATTCGGATAGGAGAGCGAACATATCCACGGCATTAGATTGTTGCGCGGGTAGGCCGGAGCAACTCTCAGTGGGCGCAGCGCCGCGAGGTTGCTTAGCAACCTGCGCACATGGCGGCGAAGTGGGCGAGGCGACGCGCTTGGCCGTCCCAGTGGTGGGGGTCGCAGCAGGCAGACTGACGGTCGAAGCGAGCTCATTTATAGAAAGCGTTGTCCCGGGAGGTGCTGCTCTCTCACTAGTCGCGGGTAAGGCAGTAGTCTTTGCCAGTCGGCAGCAGCGCGGCTCGTTTGAGTCCGGCAGAATCGCGAAACAATTTGCGTGTATATAATTGCCGCAACGAGAGCATACCTCCGCCAGATCCTTTTTAACAATTCTGCGGCTGCAGATAAAGCAGGTGCTGCGCGTAGCCGGTAGCATCTCTCCACGGTGTTAAAATGAAGTACCCTGAGGAAGATGAGATATGCGCTACGAGGTTGACCCCTTAACACCATTGAAAGCCAGTAGAGGCGCTGCTTCAACTGTGCAAAAACGTCGTTGAGGAGCCGCCAATTTGCCAGTGGATAAGACCTAACCTCTCCAGCAATCCAATTTTCATAGAGGAATTAAAAGAATTCCAGGGCGAAAAAAGTACCTGTTATTATATTGGATAACAGCCGCCACTCCAAGGAATCCCTTCCTCTAGGCTGAAACTCGTAGAAAGAGCGTGAGCAAGAAAAATAACGTTATACTCGAAGCGCGAAGCTATGAGCGTCCACCAAACTCACCAGAGAGAGGGAGAGAGAGAGAGAGAGAGAGAGAGAGAGAGAGAATGAATGAATAAATGAATTATATTTATTGGACCTGTTGGGGTAGAAACCCCGTAGGCACTTAAGTAATACATTTGTGAATCATTTACAATAAAAGTTTCATAAAATTACCCAACAAAAAATAAAGTATATATAAACCATAAACAAAATAAAAATAAGGTATGATCGCAAAAGAAAAATACGATGTAAAAATATAAAATAAATACCATTCCGCAATGTAGTTTTTAGAGTAAAAACACGCTATTTACAAAGATAATATTCTAAGGCGTTTATATAGTAACAATTCGATGATAATACTAACTTACATTAAGCGTTTGCACTATACACAAATACAACAAAAATTCTATAAATAAATAAACTCTACTCCGTTTGGAAACGAGGGATAGACCGCAAAACGATTTCTTCAGACCTAACCCGGTCGGACCAAGCTACCTGGTCGAGTCCAAACAGATGATCAAAGAGGGAACTTTTAAAAAGGCTTAGGGAGGATTTTGTAAAGATGTTAATGGGTAAATTGTTTATTGTGCGGGATGATGTAATGACGAATGATTTGCTTAGGGCTTCTGTGCGAGGTGGTAAGTATGTAAATGCTTTAGGCGGATGACGAGATGAGACGCGAGGATTAGTGACGGGGTTATTTAATATTGTGAAATGATTTGCGAGGTAAGCTGGCGAGTTATGAATTATGATGTTGCAGGTTAATGAACCGATGAGGAGGGAGTGTCTGGACTCGACCGACAGGCATTTTAGATCTAGCCTGTAGGCGGTCACATGATCACATCTGAGCAGATCACCCCTTCCAAATCTTCCGCATGCATTTAGTAGTCTTTGTAGTTTTAAATTTTTGGTCTGGCCGACATCATCATATACCGCGCACGCATAATCGAAATGTGGGAAAATAAGCGCCTCCACCAGATTTTTCCTGAGTTTCCAAGACAGAGTTTTCTTATAATATCTCAAGGAATGAAGGACCCCATGTACACGCTTAGATATCGCCGACACCTATTCTGACCAATCTAGAGTAGGCGAGATAAGTACGCCCAATGACTGCCCAGGATTATAACCTTCGTTTTAGTTACATTTAGTTTGAGGCCATTATTATTAGCCCACGCGACAATAGTATAAGCATCCTCAGAGATTCGCTGAACTCCTGATTCAAACTACGCCGGATAAAACGACGAATAAACCTGGGCATCATACGCGAACAGAATACAATTACTATATTTCAAAACACTTGGCAAATCATTTATAAAAATGGAAAACAAAATCGGACCAAGTACACTGCCCTGTGGTACACCCGCATTTACTCTCAACCAATCGGACAGCTCGCCAACCTCACTTTCAACGACCTGCGTGCGGCCCACCAAATACCTATAAAACCAATTTAGAACATTATCCGAACACCCAATATTACTCAATTTAATAGTAAGTCTATCGTGAGGCACTGTATCGAAGGCCTTTGAGAAATCAGAACATCAGTACCGTGATCATCCGAAAATCAATGGCCCTTCTTACGTCATCAAGAACCCCCAGTAATGCTGTCTGGGTGCTATGAACCCTCCGAAAACCTGCCTGTCTTTCGGTCAGAATGTTGTTGCTTTCTAAATAATGTGAAAGCTGCAAATGTACTATGTGCTCAAGTACCTTGGACAGTTCACACAGCTTAGCGATTGGCCTGGTATCAGTACACGACACAACTTTACTCGACTTTGCTAGCGGAAACAAAACCACCCTCTTCCAGCAGTCGGTAAAATAACCCACAGTTAACATTTTATTGAATATTTCTACAAGGGGAAATGTTAATTGAGGTTCCAAAAGTTTGAGCATCTTTGAGGAGATACCGTCTATACCAACTGCCTTGGAGGTAGATTTTAATAATGCATGCCTAACCCATTTGGCCGTTACTAATGAGAAGGAGAAATAAGAAGATGAGGATGATAACAAGTAAGTGTTAGATATGATGGATGCAAATGACTGAACTGTGAGAGGGGGTAAATGATCTGAGATGGATGAGTAATGATAATGGGTGTTGAGTTGATGAGCAGTGAAAACTTATAGTGGTGAAGGATGCGCCTTTGTGCAAAATCCCATATTCCGGAGATACCTCCAGGAGATAGCTGGATCACTATTAACACTTAATTTATTCGCGAGAAATTTGAATTTACAAGAATTTATTGAATTTGAAACACTATTTCTGAGCTCCTTGTAGTTTTTATAGTCCAGCGGATCTCCTGAAATACGTAATTTTTTGAAAGCTTTATTTCTATCTCTAATGCACATTTTTATTTCTCGTGTGACCCAGGGTTTATGTGAATTTTTGATAGTGATGAGTTTTGACGGAGCAAGAATATTATAAGAATTTAAAATTGAATTGTTAATGTTTGTTATTAATGAGGAGATGACTTTAATTGAATTAAGTTTTGTGTAGAGGGGCTGGTCAGGCCAAGTTTGTGCTGATGAGTTATACATGAATGATGCGAATGTGGTAGCAAGGATTTGAAGGTTTACCTCTTCCAGATTTCTCCTCCAAAACTTCCTCTCCCCTACTTTTTGTTTATTTGGCATAAATAATTCCAAACTAATGGAGTTGTGGCCTGCCGCGAAGGGAGCAGTTGGCTTAAGATAGTTAAAACTTGGCACTGGCTCACGAATCAGAAAGAGGTCTAACTAAGTGTGGGAGAAACCGTTCGATGTCACCGCATGATGTGTCGGTTCAGATGGGATAAGCGGAGTGCCATCAGATTCTTTTTATCTCATCGAAAAACTTGTCATTTGTACAATAGGAAAAAGGTTTGCGATTGCGTGACAAACATTTTGTGTATTTACGTTTTTTAAATTGATTTTATGGAATTGTAAATAGTGTCAAAGCTTATACATATTACTGCAGGTCTAAAATAAACCTCGTATTTTATAATATCATGCCAATATTACAGGTGACTTTCAAAATTAACACGGTATTATAGTTAAGAGAAATTTTTATTCTTTCTAACAATAAATTAATCATAATTTGGTATCAAGCATTAATTACTGATGTCTTCATAATTATTTATAACTTTTAAATTAAATAATATTTAAAGTATATTGTTTGTACGAATCTTTTACAGTACCAATTTTTAAGCACGTGCCTTCTGTATTTTTTTTTTTTTTTTTTTTTTTTTTTTTCGTGGGAAACTGGAGAAATCTTACATAAGACGACGACGAGGGTCCGCACTCGTCGCCAGTGCCGGATTCTTACCGGCTAAAACTCCAAACCCAACGCTTTCACCTGCCCAGCCCGGAACTGTTTTTCACATTACTTCAAGCTGGGAGGCGTGTCTTGTGACATGCGTCAATTCGGTCGGTCCTGTTTCTTCTTTCCTCCCTCATTGAGACTGCCACTTATCGTGAAGCGGCCTTTCTGGCGGTATCGAGCGCGCGCCTAAAGGTGGCACAGGCTCCGGACCCCGCCACGTGAGACACTCCCTCAGCATCCTTTGATGGACAAAGAAAGCATTTGGGAGCGCTCTTGCAATTCTTAAGGTTGTGTCCAGGCTCGCCGCACTTGTAGCACGACGAGGACCTGTCCACGCCCTTACAATTCCGTTTCGTGTGGCCGAAGTCTAGGCACCGATAGCACCTCTCCACCAAGACTCGATCCCGAACGCGACAGCTTACGAAGCCGACGCAGAGATGCCGCATCGACTTCAGCTTGTCAGCGCTCTCGTGATCCAGCTTCACGATGGCTGTCTTCTGTTGACTGCGGTTTAGGCCCAAAAGCGTCACCTCTCGGCCCTCAGGCGAAGAAGTAAGCACTTTATTTAGGGCTGCCACCACTTCGTCCCTCGTTGTGAGAGCGTCCAGGTCTCTGATCTCAAGGGTAACCCTTCGATCTCGGACTCGAACTTCTCCCATTCCTTGGGTAGCAGTACGCACTTTCTCCGCGAATACTGCCGCATCGGTTTTTTTGCCTAGCCGAAGCAGGACGTCCCCCCGCCCTGTGGGCCGCACACTTAGAACCTGCGCGCCACTGTCGTCCGGATTCACTTCCTTTCGGAGCTTCCCCAGAACTTCAGCAAACGTTCGGTTCCTCGCGATTGTGACCACCAGGGTGGATACCGGCGCCTTCTGGCGCTTTCTCCTGTCAAGAGGCGCCTGTCCCGACTTAACCGTCGGCTTCTTTTTTTCCACCACAGGCTTGGACTTGGATTGCTCCTTGTCCTTACCAGGTGGTGGCACCTCCTTGCGAGGTTTCTTCTTCTTACGGGTTTTAGAGGCCTCGGGTGGGCTTTGAGGGCTCTCCCTACTCCTCTTTTGAGCCTGTATCTTGGCTGTAGCCGCGTTGACGGCTTTAGCAATGATGCCTCTTCTCTTAGGCCGCCGACGATTCTCGTGGCCAACTCGATAATCCTCGACTTGGCACTTGTAATCATCGACTGCTAAAGACATCTTCTTCGTTTTCCCGTAGAGCTCTTATACAAGAGCGTCTACGGTTTTCAGCCCTGTTTTGACGACCATGGAAATGTTAGGCTGCTTTGTACAAGCTGCCAACATTGCCTGAAGTTCTTTTTTCAGATGGTCGTAAGTGGAGTCGATCTCCTCCTGCGCCTTCTCCACCTTCTTGTATTCCTTACGGAACACTTCTATCTCCTCTTGAGATTCTCTGCTATAGGCAGAGATGCCGCTGATGGCGCTACCAATGCTGGTAACGCTGCCGCTTCGTAACCTGCTTGCAGAAGCAAGACTCAGCATCTGGGATAGCGGCTGCTGTTGGGGGTTTTCTTTCGAGGACCCCGCCTCTGACGTGATGTTAGAACTAAGCGGTTTGTGGCCTCCCCCAAAATCCATGAGGCCAGCGCCGGCCACCGGGGCTTTCACCCGATCGGAACCGACGACGGGATTCACTCCTAGTTTGGAGTTGCCCGCTTGGGGTAGTATGTTTTCATCTCGCTTGCTCATACTTCTGGTTGTACTGTTTGGTCCACGGAGATTATTTTATTTCACCTCTACCCTTCACGCTAGAGTGACGAGCATTCCCCCATCTGCCACCCGGGAGACGCGCCGCATACGGGGACAGGACACCCCGCGCGGACGTGCCTTCTGTATTATTATTATTATTATTATTATTATTATTATATGTGTCCATGATGGAGTGCTTAATAGAAAATATGTCAAATAAACAAGCTTTAGGTTAAAATTAATAATTGAGGCTTAAATTAATCCAGGCTGATACCGCATTCCGTAAAAGAATTGTAAAAGATTTGTACAAACAATATACTTTAAATATTATTTAATTTGAAAGTTATAAATAATTATGAAAAAATCAGTAATTAAAGCTTGATACAAAATAATGATCAATTGATTGTTAGAAAGAATAAAAATTTCTCTTAATTATAATACCGTGTTAATTTTGAAAGTCACCTGTAATATTGGCATGATATTATAAAATACGAGGTTTATTTTAGACCTGCAGCAATATGTTTAAGCTTGGATACTTTTTACAATTCTATAAAATCAGTTTTTGTACAAAAATCCCAAAATCTGTTGTGCCAATTTAAAAAAGGTAAATACACAAAATGTTTGTCATGCAATCACAAACCTTTTTCCTATTGTACAAATGACAAGTTTTTCGACGAATTGTAATGATAAGTGTACAAAAACGAGTAAAATAGCGAAAATAGGCCAAAATTGTTATAAAAAAATTTAATTAAAAATTTCTTTACACTATATTTCTATTAGTTTTAAAAGTTACCTATAAAATGGATTTTATCTGTGATAACAATCAAAATACAAGACATTTTAGATCTTGCAATAATCCGATAAGTCTTGCGCAAGAATGCAAAAAAAAAATATTTTCAAACGTTAATAAACGTGGACGAAAGTCAAATATCCATTGCAATAACTACGGGATCATTTTCTACCCACAAAAACCGAGTTTCACCTAATTTTTGGTAAAAAAAAATTTAGGTAGATCCGACGTTATAAGCATTAGAAAATACCAAAAAACGTGTTTTTTTGCATTTTAGGTCAAATTTAAATAAGCATAACTTTAAGCCAAATTAACTTTTTCAAGTAAACCTGGAACAGAAAGAAAGCTTATACCAATACAAATCTAACTGCGTCGGGTTTTTTTAAAAATATTAAAAACTGTTAATTTGGTAGCATTTAGAAAATGTGCACAATTTTAAAAAACAAGGGTTTATATTTAGTTGTGTCAAAATTTTTGTTTATAAAATAATTGTATCCTATATAGCTAGATTAAAAGTCTATAGTAATACGAAGAGGTTGTTCCGAACTGGATAAAAAAATATTAATTTCTCGAATTTTGATGCTACTTTGAAAAATGTTAAATTATGAAAAATAGCCTATTTTTGAATGTTTAAAATCGAATATCTACGTCCTTAATTGATTTAGAAGGCTATAATTTTGGCTCACTTACTTTTTTTTATAGTATAGTAACATACTAAATTTTTAGCCCGATTGGTTGACCCCCCCCCCCCCCCGGACCGATTTCCAAAAAAGTATTGGAATTACCCATATATATATTATTCATGAAATATTTTATTGTTGAGTAATTTTACAATATCCTCAGTGTGTAACTTCATTATTTCGTACATTATATAACGTATTACATCCAAACTTTACGCATTTTTCACACTGACAGACACTTCCTTTTCAGTTTTTTAAACGAATCGAGAATTTCATCGTCAATGTTAGATATGACATCTCTGAAATTTTTGTTGATATATTGAGTCAATTGAGCGTCATATTTTTATTATGTATAAAGTTAATAGTTTCCCGAGTCAAAACAGTTACAAGTTATATAAATAACCGTTTTCCTTTACCGCGAGTATAAGATGTACGTGCGTTCTTTGTAATTTTTTGAAAACATCTTATTAACATCTTCTTTGATACTTCACCTTCGAAATACTCTATACTGTGATAATGGTTCGATCACCAGTTATTTTGTTTTCTTATTTTGTCAGTTAATCGATCGATACCTATCAAAGCTGCAACGAGCCAGTGACCACTAAAATCGACGTTCACTGAAATAATTGCAATTTTTTCAGGATTTACTACACCTTCTTTTTCTTTGAATCTCTGAATGTCAATGGTTATATCCATGGTGACGATGCGGAGAGTTGACTCGTACAGACTCGCATAGATGTTGTAATTTACAGTACCAATCAAACACTCGATCTAGCATATACCCGCTAAAATCAACCATGACTTGTCTTAACGCATCAATTTCTAATACGTTTTCAAATGCAGTTTAAATTATACAATTCACGGTTATTACAATGGATCAAAGAATCTAACGTCTAATTGGACGTTACTGTGTCTAATCGAATTCCAGTGTGTATTATCGTTTGCTGACAAGTCAGGTGTCGAGTCAAAGGCAAATAGACAGAAACCATTAGGGTATGATTCACGTGTAATTTTGTTTCAGCCGTTTGAAAAATGTATCAGGAAATAATGTGTGGTAGGGCACAACATACAACTAATTCAAGAATATTTGGATAGTTGATTTTTTACACTCTCCATTATGTGTACGTAGATAAATTTTTTGTCAATAAATTAGCACCTGAAGATGTCTACGGATCTAGCAGACGAAACGTTGTGTTTACGTTAAATAAAGTGTTATATTTATCTAATCACTGACCCTCCAGATCGTTAAAAAATTTATCAGCATAAGAATATTTAGAATTTCTCGATAGTGATGAACAACCATATATGATTAATGATTGGCGACGTTTCGATGGATATCTATCCCCCTCATCAGGCTATACCTTTATTAATATCAGCATTTAAACAATTCTAGTGACATCCTATTATACATACTAGCGATTACAATAATTATATTAACATTAACAATATAATTCTACAATATTCAAATACTTACTATTTTATTATTATAATAGAAACGGAGGTAATATTCTTCTATTATTCTCTTCAGAAAATTCCTGCGAGGAATGAACCAATACATCCGTGACCCCTTTGATAAGGACTTCCGATGTAAATACATCCAATGCCTCCTCTCTCGCCACCAATTTGCTGACCAAAATATTTATTGTAGCGATCCATTATATTCTCTTAAAGTCGAAAGTCCAGCGTCAAGATACCAGAGTCGAATGCTATAGATTTATCTTGTCGATCATTTTTATCTATTTCTACAGTTTGAAAGGTGTTAAATAATATAGGTATATAGATCGGTGGAGAAAATGTTTGAATTCTCACGCTTCCATACGTATAATCTGTACTGTTTAGCGAGACAGCTCGTAATAAACGTGTTTGGACATCTGCCATCACATACGGTTCACAAATATCTATATATACCATGAAGATATCGGGTAAACTGTTTGCTGAGTAGTCAAACCCAAAAATTTTTCATACTTTTCCAGAAATGAAGAAGAAATGCACCATGTCGAAACAAGATTGATACGTGCATATTCTACGGACAGCTGTATACTGTCCTCACTCTATGTGAAATTTCAAGTGGTCTTCAAGACAATATAAACTATTTACTTCTTTAATAAGCTTTCTATACTTTTATAAACTCCACCAACGTGTACTTTATTGGTTCTAAACCAGATTTTCGCGTTGTAATGTGAATTATTTCAGGAGTGACTATTATATGCACAGTTCTATCCTCTTCAGTCACCATATGTTGAAATGTAAAAGGTGTATGAATTTCCGTGACGGCCACGCTCCATGTACCTTGTAGACGGACTGGTTGTGGTAATTGCGTAATGTAATGCGTTGTCGTGTAATCCGAAAGGTATTGCATACTATTGTTACTGAGTAATACAATGTAAAATTGGTCTTTTATTTTAATGATATTAAATCACCCGATTTTATCTTCGAATTAAATGTTTCAGGATATACTTTCTACTTCATAAAGTATTCCTTTGATCACCCTTGTTCTCTAGTTTTTAAAATATTATCATCTTCATACACTTAATTAACAGAACTCTTCATCGTCCAAATCTTTCAGAAAATCTATATCAGAGTATCGAGATGTAGAAATAAGATGGATTTTAAAACATGTTCGGACCAACCATCTTCGTATCTTGCCTCTCAAGCTATTTCATCACTCGATGAGGATCAAACGGTTTACGTGTTGCTACAACTGTGACAATTCTTTATTCATTTTTCTTAACTTTCTCCACGGTATTTTTACACTTTTTATTTTTTACTGAATTTATATTCTTATTTTTTTATCCTTGCGCTTAAACGTTTTTTTAATTCGGTTTAACAATTTTTCAAAGGTATTTTTGCGAACCATGCAACAGACAATCTTTAGTGCAAGAATTCTCTCGATACCAGGTGTGTCAGCAGTTAACATACGAGAAAATGCGTGTTTAGCGAAAACTTTTACTGTTTCTCAGAGCATCATTTACCCAATCTATTATATTCATACCTTTCTCGGAAATACCATCATCATTAATTTCCCATTTTCATCCACGATTTTACCGTATTTTCTCAAGTATCGTAACAAATGTGTTGCTATAGATCAAAACTTGGTTGGAATGCGATCAATCACACGTCTGTTATGATCGTTGTTTGCTTCTTCAGGAGAGGGTAGTTTTACAGATTCGTTAATATGCATATAATTGAAATTTTCAATTCGTGTTTCATTATTTTTAAAGTAACTACCTTTGTAATACCTTATCGTAAAGATACTGCTTTTCTTACTCGTTTATCAAGTTATGTAATCACCCGTTATTATCTGTCGAATACTTTCATAATTTATTGATTATTTTGCATCGTAATACAGTCTGATACCTTTTACTTTGTATGTACAATGGTCATTACAGTCGGGTGTTTTATATTTGTGAGCATAAAATTTTGGGCCATCAGATATAAAAGACGTATCTGTACCATATTCTGATATTTCATCCGTTAGATTTCTGAGCATCGTAACGATTGGTAAATCATTTGTATCGAGTTTACTAACGTAAGAAACAGAGTCCATGTTATAGTATAATACAGAATGATCCATGTCGTATAAATAACCAAATAATTATAAACGCGCTTGAGCGGTCGTAAATGCAGCTACGACAATGTTGGTTGCAGTGAGTGTCATAACTATCATCTTTATAACACCATGATGTATAGATTATTCCATCGTTATCGGGTCGGCTATTATTTTCACTTATCTCCGGATCAACTAATAAATTAACCAAATCTTTGGATCTTTTATAACCTCTGTCTTAGATATGTTTTCACATGTATCTTAGTATTTTCATTGTTTGTCACGAAAATATTTGCTGTGTTTTAAAATCGTAAAAAAAATACAAATTTTTTTTGGGGGGGGGAGGGTGTAGTTAATCCTTTTCAATCGGTTTGATGTAACAAAAGTGATTTAATGGTAGATTCTTTTTATAAACTTTACAAAATGAGAATTCTCATTCGTGTTTCTTATTACGATTCGATCGTACAGTTTGTAAACACTTTTCACATCTAATCATTTTATAAATACTTGACGATTTGTTGAATGAATTCTATCTTAAATGATTTTGGAAATACTGGTCACCAAAAAAGTCTCTCTTTCATGTCAAATATTTTTTTATTACACTAATTACGATGCATGCAGGGATTTTCTGTAAGATTTAATGCAAGGAATACAGTAACCTCTGGACTCGTTTGCTGCTAGTAAATCTAAAATAGGCTGAAAATTTCTCAATGTTCCATAGCACATAATCCTTAAAGTGTATTTAATGTGCTTAATCGTATCAATGACCAATTAGGTTGCATCATAAATAGGTAAATCAACACGACCAAAATGTCTAAAAGCGTAAATCACTATAACTACACCTTGTGTTGCGAGAAATTTTAAAAAATTGTGAATTTCATCAATCCAACATCTCGTTGATGGGATATTTACGTTTGCCTGATGTGCTAAATCCACAGCTGCTTTTTTGCACTGCTATTACTACGATGTATGCTATTCCAATATTCATGCAATTTTCCTGAACCAATTTGTTCTCTGACAACATCAAAATAGCATGTGACGAGCAAACGCGGTAGACAAAGACTGTTATCATTTCTGCTGGTTAAAATTGAGTTTTTACTGTGTACCTTTACAATCTGCACCATTCACGTCATTCATAATGTTGCATTTAAACCTCAATAGTTGTCCATACTGAATTCTGTTCTACTCTGTGCAACGTTAAATATCATACTCCATAACTCGTCTGCATTAAAGTCATGAATAGGTCTATATGACAATGAAAGAGGACCATCGGTAAAACTATCCGAATCCATTGTGAGACTAATAAAATCGCTAGGTGTACGTACAACCATCGATGAAATTTCTGTAGCACGCTATACAATTTTGTGAATTGTTAACACCTCCGCCTTGTCTGCTCTGTATTTCACCGTCTACAATTTTTTTAATGTGGTTCAGACCTATATAGATAGTAGTTGATTAAACATAATTATATACTGTTGTTATCATTATTATCATCTGATTCACATGATTATGTCTCACTTCCACTATCGGTATTCGTTGATGATAGCTACACAATCTCGATACATGTTCTACTTAACGATTGTGTACTATCTTGAACTGTAAATAATTATATAAAAATAATTTACGAACAGGTCTAAATCTATTTAATAAATATATAAAAACTTCTAAAATTACCATTGTTATAACCACATTTTAATATTAAATTATCTCCTTCTGAATCCTAATTCATTTAGTGTAAAACTATAAAAATAATTGATTTATCGTTACTAGAACAGGCTTGAAATATCTTGCAGACAATAGAAAAAAATTTTTAGGTGTTAAAAATAATTAGACTTAGAGTTATTCGACCATGAAAAATGAAAATTTTTCAATTTTTAAAAAAACCACTGGTGAAAGTTATGCTTTAAAATACATGAAAATTAGTGATTTTATGAGGTTTATGAGGCATAACTTTCACCAGCCGTCTTGGCCAATAATCTAACCACCGCCATTCGGAAGCTCTCGAAAAATGTGATCTTTTGAGCGGTGTTAGATTAAAATCTATTATGGCGTGGTCGCCTTTTTTTGATAATCACTATTTCCGGGTGTCCTATCTCTTCGAGATTTTAAAATTAAGAATTGTAACCAGTATAGATCAATTCCAAAGATTATTTTGAACCAAAGTAATGTTTTTTTCAAATAAATCAATAGATTTTGAGATAAATGGATTCGAAAATGAGCAATTTTTTTTTAAAAATTGAAAAATTTCCATTTTTTATGGATGAATAACTCTAAGTCTAATTATTTTTAACACCTAAAAATTTTTTTCTATTTATTGGAAGATATTTCCAGCCTGTTCTCAAATTCGGTGCGATTTAAAATTTTCATCATACCACTTTACGTGAAATGGCCCATATATATATTTTACGGTAATAATTTTAATTTTTTCCGATATCTCCAATAGGTTCCGAGATATTGATGGTATTTAAAAAGTGACAATTTCGAAAAACGATGAAAAATCAAATTATTTTCATCTGTGTCGATCAAAATTTTATCAGTCTTAAATAACGAATCACGTTAAATGATTTTAATTGCTAAAACGAAGTAAAAAGAAAGAAACTTCTTGCAGAAAAAACTAAAAACAATGATATCTCTGAAATTATTGGAGATATCAAAAATATTGAAAAGTTATTGTTTCCTTACAATAATATATATTTTGTATATTATGAATTTGTATTGTATAATATGAATTTAAAATTCTTAGTAATGGGTTTGATAACATTTATTAATTTTTCATTATTTAAAATTATTGAAGAGAAAGAATTTTGGTCGAGTTGTAAATTAAATTATAATTGGCAATTTTAGGACAAATAACTCTTGTTTTAAATTCTTTATACATCTAAATATAAAATTTGCAATTTTAGCTTGTATTATTAATAAAAGTATAATATAAAGTTTACAAATCTCGTTTTACTTTTTATTAATTTGATATCACTTTACATAGGAAAAAAAAATTATGGATCATTTCATTTTTCGTCAGCAGAAACTAATACGACTTATAACATCATCAGCTCCTATCTATTTCCATGCATATGACACAAAATCTGTTTAATAAGTGTACATTTATTAAAAACTATAGTTTTCCTCCAGGTAGAATGGAATTTGTTAAAATCATCAAAAAGTAAAATCTATGAGCAACTGTATTTTAATTTAATTAGTGGTTGATTCCATTCAGATTCGAACAGGCTGTCACTTTTGGAATTTTATTTTCGTTTAAAAACTATGAAATTTCTTCTATTTGGTATTCAAAGAAGGTATATACGGCGATTATACTTAAAAAAATTGTCCCTCGAAGCTACAGCCATTTGAATAGTAAACCTAAAAGCAAAGATTACGAAATTTCAAATCAACCTTTATTTTCAAATCGCTGTAATATTGGTTGTATTTAACCTTTTGAGGTAAATTGTTTTGCAAAATGTAAGTAATGTTATTTTCTTCACCCCCCCTCTCGCCGAAAGTACGTGTTTCCTGGCCGTATATGGATACGGGAAGAGCAACTTTTGCTCTTGCGCTCTTGTTGGCAACCGCTGTAGCAACGGCGGTAACGTTCTTTATAACTTGTACGTAGCTTAACCTCTCAAGTAAACATTGCTAAATTATTTCAAATTTATTAATCGATTTACTAGAAGCACTTATGTTTTTCAAATGTAAAATGTATTTTAATGTTGCCTTATAAAATATATTGTATAATTGTTCTGTTTAATAAAACGAGAGATAGAAAGAGAGAGCGAGAGTATATATAGAATACTTATGTTGACTATGTTCATTCTATCTATTTCGTGTCATTTTCAAATTTCACATTATTAATTTAATATTGATTTAATGTCGGTGATGTAAATACATGTGAAAGAAATATGTTTCATTTCTTTATGTTCAAACTTTAACAGTGCAATTGATATTTGCATAGCTTTGCATTAAAACCGCTGCTAAAGTAATACGATTTTACAATAAATTTATACATGTTTATGTATGTATGTTATATTTTTGATGCCCGCCACCGACCAGCAAAAAATCCCGGCTTCGCCTCGGTTTTGCAAATGTCGGGCGGGCAAATATAAAACAAACATCGAATATCGCGTGTCACGTCACAGTACGAGAGGTTACATCTAGATGGCTCTGAAGCAGGCCACGAAAGAAGCTGCAGAAGAATATTGTGGCACCGGGCATTTTCTATTAGATTAATTACACCGGCACACAACAAAAACAGTGGTCTGTTCAAGCAGCCAGACCTATCTATCCTTATGTATTTTGACGCGCTAAATCCGAATCCGAGGTTGGTTTTACTCAAACACCCTCAAAATTTTTATTAAATCACGAAAAACTGTGAAAAATCACTGAAAATCCTATTTAAGTGCGTGGGTTAAAGACAAAAAAATTTTTTATGAGAGTATTATACACGATTTTTATATATTTTGATGCGCTTAATTTGAAATCAGTGTTTATTGTACCCGTAGCAGAATAGGAACAGCAGGGGCAGGCAGAATCACTATGTTCAAAAAATATGGTTGACTAGAATAGATTTTGAATCAGGATCGAAGAACATTATACGTCCACCATTGATTGACCCATCTCCTTCCACCACTTCATATCAAACTTGGTCTAGTAAAACAGTTTGTTAAATCTCTGAATAAAGATGGCGATTGCTTCAAGTATTTAGGAGAAAAGTTTCCCGCAATAAGCGACGCTAAATTGAAAGAAGGTATTTTTGATGGTCCTCAAATTCGTGCTCTATTTGAAGACAAAAATTTCAACACAAAAATGACTGCCTTGGAGAAAGCTGCATGGCAAAGCTTCAAATCTGTATGTGAGAACTTCTTAGGGAATAAAAAGAGTGAGAACTATGTGGAACTTGTCGAAGAAATGTTGAAAAATTTCGAAAATTTAGGTTGCTTGATGAACTATAAAATGCATTTCTTACATTCTCATCTCGACTACTTCTCTTATAATCTTGGAGACTTCAGTGAAGAACAAGGAGAACGATTTCATCAAGATATAAGTGTAATGGAGACACGATACCAAGGAAAATGGGATGTCAACATCATGTCAGACTTTTGCTGGATGCTTAAAAGAGACACTTTGAGTAACAGCAAAAAAAAAGAAAAAGTAATCCCTTACATAGGTCATTTGAAGAAAAAAGAGTTCGTTATAAGAGAAAAAGCGAGTAGAGCAAACAGAGTAGACGTTATAAATATAAAAAAAGGAAAAAAAAACAAAAATCATGATTCTTGAATGACACATACGTTTTTTCCTTTCTCACCATATGTTACATTTTAACCCTTTAACGACCAAAATGCTCAATTTTTCTGTCGATTTTCAACGCGTTTTTTTCGGTAGTCATAGGCCTTAGAGATTTTTACAAACACCTATATTGATGGAAAATTTAACGCTCTTTCAGAATATTAGTTTGAAATTGCGATTGATTGCGTTATAAAAAAGTTATAGCCAATTAAACAATAAAAACCGTGAAAAATTTTGCAAAAAATCAAGTTTGCGATTTTTTTAGCAATGTTACCGCAAAGAAATCATCTTATAAATATGATCAGGGGTGATCACGACTACGAAAATATCTCCAGGAATTTTGGCGGAATTTTTGAACCACTTCTTCCAACAAAATGGTGGCAAAATCGAAAATAATCCATAAAAAACATAACTCATTTTTTATCGTGGAATCCATTGAGTTTAGAGGAAAAGTTCATGGAACAGAAAAGTCTTACAATTAATCGAGAAACACGCCTGAATTTTTTCAGAATTTTCCGAGGCGATTTTTGAATTTTCGGGAAATACGAGATCCATTTTTCCAAAATCATCTCCAAAAATTCTGAAAAAATACAGGCTTGTTCCTTGATGGATTCTAAGACTTATTTGTTTTATAAACTTGTTCTCCAAACTCAATTGTTTTCGAGATAAAAAATGTTCTACTCTTAGCATGACCCAGAGACAACGACGAGGGCGTAGTAGAATTTTGTCTCCTTTGGGGTGCTTGATTTGAGTGAGTCCCCTTGCCTCTCACTGCAATACGAATTTTTCAGTGTTTTTTTTAAACATTCAACACAAATCGATAAATCACATTTTTCGCAGATAATTCTCGTTCTTCCGGGACAATAAGAACAAAGTCTGTGTTTTGTTTGTTTGGACATATTGTGTTTCTCTCTTTTGTATTATCCCTGCGTCATGTAATTTTTAGCTATTGAAAGTGCAAAATCTTTTGTTGCAGCCCTTTTTTTCTCATCATTGACAGCATTGAATAGTACAGTAGCATTTACAATCGAAGCTTGAATTAGTCTTAAAAAAACTACCCACGTCCACTTTATTGAACGAAAACTCGGAAGCAAATTGTTGCAATGTCCGTCGTGGACATCATTGCCACCCATTAAAATGTTACAGACGCTAATAGCCCTCGAAAAAGGTATTTTAACTTTTTTTCCTTCTTGCTTACTATATCTCTTTGAAAATGATAATGGAGTTACCCCTGCAGCAGTAGAAATAATCAAAACTGGTTTTGAATCCATCACAGTGATGTAATTTATACCACTGTTCTTATCGTGCTTCACGGCATACTCACCTCTTTGAGCTTTTTTATTTAGAACATTTTTATCTTTGACTCTATCTTCTCTAATAGTACCTGTACATTTTAGCCCAAGTTTCTTCAAATGCACAGCGAGGTCTAAGCTTGTGAAGTAATTATCAAAATATAGATGGAACATACATATTTTTCCCGGCGGTATTACACGAAAAAACTGTTCTAGTAAATTCATGACAACGCGAGAACCTAATGCAATCTTACTAAATTTACTTCCCGTTGCAGAATTTTTTCCGCAGTATAAGTGAAGACCTAATACAAAACCATCGGAAGTACAAAGACCCAGAATTTGAGACCAAATTGTATGGGTTTTCCTCGAATGAATTGTTTTAGTGACGTCCTCGCATAAGACTTAGCCATCATTTCATCGATGGAAAGAGCAGTTCTCCACACACCGAACTTCATAATATTAATTTGAAATCGGTTTAATAGTGAACGGACACGCCAAGCATTGTCAGTTGGAATTTTATCTTTCGTTTTCGAATATTTTAATTTTGATTTGATCTCTTCAAACTTTTTACGTGGCATAGCAGAAGAAACAACGTTACAAGATAAAAAGGGATCACTTGACCAGTAGTCCCTCTTAGATTTCCTTTTGTTGAATGAAGTCAAAATGATTATTCCTACGAATGTATTTAAGTCTTTTAAATTTAAATCAAAATTATTTTCTTTGCAAGCATCTATAATATATTGCTTCATTTCCATTGAGAAAAATATTTCAAACAGTTCTACTGACTCCATTTCTTGTATTTTATTTTTTACCGAGTCTTTCAATAAAATTTTGTCTTCCAAATTATCATTATACTTTTTTCTCCTTCCATCCACTGGAGTGCATGCGTTCTTTCTAATTTAGTTTGAGTTTCAGTATATGTTTTGCAAGCTTCTGTGTACGTTATATTAGAAATTTCAGTATCGAAATCTGATCCATCAAAACCAGAATTGTCAGGATTTGGAACGGTAACTATATTATCGTAAGTGTTCTTTGAAGTATCAATTTCGTACATTTCATGAGAGCGAATGGAACACTTTTACGTTTTTGCAACATGGTTATATAAAATAATAAAAATACCTAATGAAAATAATTACTACAGTTTTCAATGCTTCTTGTAAAACCTCGACTTTAGAAATGGAAAATAATCTTTTCGATTCGATTTACTGTATGGTCTCAAAATAACAAGAGACTAGAAAGTAATAAAAATGAGCTTACATACAATTTTCTGAATTTCTTTTTTTATATGTGTATATTAGTATACGCTATACAAAACATTAGTATATAATTGTTAAATGGCTGTTCTTTATTCTGTTTTAAAAATATTACCGCTGCTGGGATTATAACCTAACTCATTTTTTATCTCGAAAACAATTGAGTTTGGAGAACAAGTTTATAAAACAAATAAGTCTTAGAATTCATCTAGGAACAAGCCTGGATTTTTTCAGAATTTTTGGAGATGATTTTGGAAAAATGGATCTTTCGTATTTCCCGAAAATTCAAAAATCGCCTCGAAAAATTCTGAAAAAATTCAGGCGTATTTCTCGATTAATTGTAAAACTTTTCGGTTCCATGCACTTCTCCTTTAAATTCAATGGTTTCCAAGATAAAAAATGAGTTATGTTTTTTATGGATTTTTTTCCAAAATTCCTGGAGATATTTTCGTAGTCGTGATCACCCCTGATCATATTTATAAGATGATTTCTTTGCGGTAACATTGCTAAAAAAATCGCAAACTTGATTTTTTGCAAAATTTTTCACGTTTTTTTATTGTTTAATTGGCTATAACTTTTTGATAACGCAATCAATCGCAATTTCAAACAAATATTCTGAAAGAGCGTTAAATTTTCCATCAAAATACGTGTTTGCAAAAATCTCTAAGGCCTATGACTACCGAAAAAAACGCGTTGAAAATCGACAGAAAAATTGAACATTTTGGTCGTTAAAGGGTTAAGCGATTTTACAAGATTTTTTGACATTTTTTCTAGGTTGGGAGGATATAAAAGTCAACTACTCACCAGATCTCATTTAGACGCCTAAAATTCACGTGAACCATACATGATACATTCACAAAAAAATGTATTGCAACAAAATTATGCTCTTAAATGCAAATTTTCACGATTTTTCGTAGTGTTTCTCGATTTAGCATAGGTTTTCACCATTTTTTTACACTTTCAAGGGCGCACGGGTACAATAAACCCTGAATTCAAATTCAGCGCATAAAAATATATAAAAATCGTCTATAATATTCTCATAAAAAATTTTTTTGTCTTTAACCCACGCACTTAAATACGATTTTCAGTGATTTTTGACAGTTTTTCGCGACTTAAAAAAAATTTTGGGGGTATTTGAGTAAAACCAACCTCGGATTCGGATTTAGCGCGTCAAAATACATAAGGATAAGGTTGCTTGAACAGACCACTTTTTGTTTTTTGTGTGGCGGTGTTATTAGATGTACTTTCGGACTGGGATGAAGAAAAATAGTATACGACACTCGGCCACAATTTTGGATGCACACAAATTTGGAGGTTTCGCCTCGGCCGTCATAAAACGCAGGCCAGGAAATCCAACTTTCTGGCCATGTATCGTAATATACTATTACTTTATGTAAAAATTTATATATTTATGGTCAAAATAAATCCCGCAATGATAAACGTCAAAAACCATTTTCATTAAAAATATAATTAAATTATTATAATAGAAAATTAGTAAACATATTTTATTTTCCTTTTCGTAAAATATACACTACAAATAAACATTTAATACATACAAAAATAAATAAATTAAATTAAATTAAACATCAGAAAATAAGCAACCCAATTACGATTGCAAAAATTATACATTCAATATTGGCGCAAGTTTGAAAACAAAAAAAAAGCACAAAAGAAATAAATTTTGAGGTGTAACCTCCAAGTTTTGAAGGATAACAAACTTGAAATTATATATATCAAAAATTAAATATATATATTACAAAAATAATTATATTAAAGTAAATTTATATAAATAACTCGTTCGTATATTGATTTTGTTTACTTTCTCTTTTACTAATTTTAGTATTCACTTTTAATTCCTTATTTATTTAGAATCACTTTAAAAATGTAATATTAAAAGTACATATTTACAAAACACAAAAATATGCGGTATTCATATTTTTCATTTTTTTAAATATTCGTATCTGCTTTTAATGTTTATTTACATTGAAAATATAATTGAATAATTGGTAAATATATATTAAGTTTTTTTTCCGTTTGAATAACTATTAATAGTCAATATTTTACTTTTCATAAACTTGATACTACAAATTTTTTATAAACATCAAAAAGAAACGTCTAAAATAAACAATACAAAAACAAAAATTATTATAATATATATAATTTAGTAATATAATACTATATATAATAATATCAATATAATATAATATAATATAACATAATTGAACGATTAAACAAACTTACCTGTAAGTGAAGATCGATAGTAATTATATGAAGTATTCATTCGAAATGACATTACTATAACATTGCGTAGATTTCAATTTAGAGAATTTAGAGTCTCAAAAATAACCGCCGGCTGGCGCCTCCTATGGCTAGCGCCGCTCTCAGTACAGCCTCAAGTTTTAGAGTGCTTAGCTATTTTACCCCGCTATAAAAATCTAGGATGCGTAATTAACAATGGGTGGGAGTAATGTAGTTCGAACGAAAACTTCATTTAATTACCATCAAACTTCACGTACAGGTAAGTTTATTTGATCGTTCAATTATATTTATCATCGCTCTCCTACATTACTATAACAAAGCGTAGTTATTTAGAGTCAGGGGGTAAAATCCAACAGACAACAAAATTGAACATATTTTAAAATTAAACTTTATTTCTGCATAACATTAGGCGCAAACTCAAAACCATCTGACAAAATGGGCCGTTTATAAATTTTTGCAAAGCACTGAGATCTTGGAGACCAGTCGACAGTACGTCGAATGGTATCACTATCGATACCTCTTTCGTCAACTTTGGATCCAGTGGTATGCTGCGTTGACAAGTCCTGTAAAGATATCTGTATCGATACCGCATAACTTTAAGGTTTTCTTTAACCATCTACTTATAGAGTCTGTGCCTACTGCCTTATAAGGAATTCTCAAACCTATAAAAAAATTATCAGTACCGTTTCTAGTGCCTTTTGTCATTTCTATATTTAGTTATTGAACTTATAACGCATAATTTGGTTTCTCCGTAAACTTTGGTAATTGAAGCAAAGGTTCTGCCTGCTGCTGAGGTTTTCAATAACTTAGTAAACTTAATTACTAGGTCTTTATCTAGTAGTTTAATGTTAGGTATCTTAATCAAAGAAAACTTTGCGCTCTTTGAGCTAAACTTAGAGCTAGTAGCATCAGCGTAATATACCTTAAATTAACAAGATTATCACAATCCAATACATCAAGGTAATCTAAACTATCGCCACGTCCCAAGTACCTGCGTATTTGGGTCCCGACGGCCTGAATTTGTACGCTCCTCTCATAAATCTAGCAATGTCGATATGTTCGCCGATTTTATCGGGCGATATCAACGAAATTGTGCTTCTGAAAGATTTCAGATTGCTGCAGGCTGCGCCCTTTGCAAATCTTTCTGTTAAAAAACTAAGAAAGTTTATCACACTAGCATCAGTAAAACTAAGATTTTTTTGATTTACAAAAATCATCTCATTGCATTTGTGCACATATGTACTGTTTTAATGCAGAGTCAGCTATGGATGCTAATATTATGGTTAAGGTCGCTACGGGTAGACCTCTATCTAAGAAGGCTGCCCTCACATTTTGGCGGCAATTAAACGAAGGTGTTGTGCTCATGTATGTATCTTTTTTCTGCAGGGGATAGCAACATATTATCATTTGGCTCAAAAATGATTGGTTTTCTTAAAATTATTTGTTTCAATATGGGAAACCAAGGCTAATTTATGCACAAGGGCACAACTACAATATCAATAGCATTATCTCGTTTTATTTTTGCAAGCATGTTTAATATTGGGGCAAATGACGGAAAAATTTGTCAAACTAGTTGAGTGTAAATGCGTCAATGCAATAAGCATCCATTTGAGGTTTCCACGCCACAAACTTCTTGCAGTTTCTATTTTTAGCTGATGCAAAAGAGTAAATTGATGAATGACCGAAAATTTCAGTTATTATTTCGAACCATTTTCTGTTTAGCTCCCATTCTATATGATCTTGACTGATTCTCGAGAGTTCGAGTATCCACTCTACGCCTTCCATTTTATTCAGGTAGGATATATTGTGATGTTACCTGCCCGTAAAAGAATGTGTACATTTCCTAAATGCGATGCCAATTTAAATAAGACGATTTTTACGGTAATTCTAAATAATTTATATGAAATTTCCTTTCCTCTTCCGACCAGGTTCCAAAATTTTTCGCACGCCATCTGTTGCGCGTCAGCCCGTCGAAGATGCGTCGGTATAAATAGTTTTATCGTAATTACCATCTTTAAAGTAATGTACTCTATTAGGTAAATTTTTCTTCCACCATTTTAGATCATTAAAAACTAATTTGGGTAAATGCATACTTTTATCGAAATTAGAATCATTCAGGACCAACTGAAAATTTTTTTCTTTCTCTAAATTTTTAGTAAATAACCAAGCATACTCGACTGCTGAGCACGATGCAACAAGTTTACCGATTAGATGCGCAAAATTTCTAATTGTACAAAATTTTATGAACAAAAATTTATTTACCAATTTAATAAATTGGTCTCTTTTTTCATTCGGTAAAGTAATGCAATATTTACCTGTTTCAATGCTCATACCTAGAAATGTGGCATGTTGTGAGGGAACAAGCCTTGATTTCCTATAATTTATTATAAAGCCTAGAGATGTAAATAATTCTTTTATTTGTTTTATATATGATCCGGGTTGGTTCTGCCGCGCGGAATCTGCGTTCAATGATTGATGAATTGTTACTTTTCTTTATTCTTTATTCTTTATACAACCCATTGACCTTTAGACCGCCGGGATTTGAAAGAGCATATCGCCCTCAGAAAACTGGTACCTTATATCAACGATTTATCATGCACAAAGTGTCGATCAGGGGGTGCGTCAAAATATTGATTTTCCGGCAGTCTAAAGGTTAATGATTACAGATTTATTACATCTGCAAACCCTATAGAGATAAATAAATTACCTGTACATAGGCTAGGGTTCCACTTATATACTAACTTAAACTAATTAGTTAATGATCAGCTGCATTTCTGCAGCCTTTAACTAATTTATTCTTAAATCTAATCTATATTATTTTATTTAATATTCCAATAATAAACAATGGATCACAGCAGTGTGCCATAAGTAACAGTGTTACAACAGAAAAATATACAGGGTGTTCTGAAATTCATTCCGTTAATTTCGCACACATATAAAGCACGAAATTCTGAGCAACTTTTCTATCTGACAAATTTCGATTTGAAGCTTATTTATTAAGTTATTGTTAGTTAAACATCATTAATTCGAGCCAATCAGAGCGCGCCAGTCGGCGATGGGCGGTGCAGAGAGACCGAAAGCGGTGCGTGGAGGGAGCGCCCGGAGAGGGGAAGCATATTGGTTGATTCATTTGTTATTCAACACGTTAATATGCGACAAAATTAAGAGAATCGGGAGATTAAAAAATGGCCGAAAGGAAATATCAAGCCTTATTATTTCATTATTTAATTATTTAATTGATTTACGCATTGTAATGGTAAGTGATATTCACTCACCATTATACGAATTAGGTAGGTAAACACGAGCGCTATATATAGATATGGGCATAGCCGACGACTCGAACGGCTGATACCCGCGCAATGATAGTTAGAATTCGGGAGAGAGTCGCGCGCGCAGGACTATCGAGTTAAGGAGAAATCACGACGACACGTGTGATGAGATACCTCCGTTAAATTATACTTTTTATATACAAACTATCTCTATCCGAGTTATCTTTATTAGTTAGATATACCGTGAGTTATTTTTACGGTGTGTTCTAGTGTAGTGGTTCTGTACACGGACACAAAATAAAGTGATCGGTGGTCGAGGTATTCTCCCACCGACATTTTACATTTGAACGATAAAGAGACAGCGAGAGGGAGGAATTTTTCTATTTTTTTGGTATTCGAGGTCCGAAGACAAGAAATAAAAGTAAGTGGTACCACTTTAGCGCGGATAATTATTATCGTAGGTTAAACATTTTATTCAACGCGATCGTTTGATTACTTTTAAGTTAGTTAGTTCGCGTACCCCTTTCCCCTCTCGTGTTGAGTCGACGGTTACGGCTCAACCTCGTGCGAATAAAGACCTCCACCATAATAATAAATGTTTTTAAATTTAATTATTTGTTTTTTATCTCAATAAATCTGATAATCGTTAACCTATTTTCAAATCGTGTTGATTTGTATTTTTCTAACCGGCGTATATATTTGTTCCTCCGTTTTCCTTCGAGTCGTATTTTAATATACGAATTCTCGCGGACTCACATTCGATTTTCTTTCTGCGGTCCATTTTAGGAAATATTAGCGTTGTTTTACCTGATGTTGTTGGAAATCGGAATTCGATTTCCGTACAACTTTAACGGCAAGTGTGCGGACAGGTAACCGCAGCCGCTGCGCGGGAAAAATTTTGTAAACAATATATGTATAGTTACGAATTATATTGAGTCATCGAGTACTTGATATCTAGTCGGCGAGATTATACAAGTTCGTTCGCCACGAACTACAGGTACGTAAGACGGGCGACTCAATAAGTATTCCCCGGGCAAGCACACCGTTACAGCATTTTAAATAAATTTATTATTTAATAAATTAATACCAAGGATATCTTAGAAACCACTTCATCGAATAAACTGACATTTTAACAATAATGATTTTAATCCAATTGAATGAAACAGAATTTTGTAATTAAATTCGAAATGTTAATGTTAATTATTATATTAAAAAACTAATTATTTAGCTGTTTATTAAACAATTTTTTAATTTTTCTGAATAACTTGACAAATATAATTTTTTTTACTATATTATAACACAGTCTATTTCATTTAAGTGGATTAAAAATGTTGAAAAGTTACTGTTAAAATATTAGTCTATTCGATGAAATTGTTCCTGGGATATCATATCTACTATGGAAAAAAACTCAGGGTATAGATTCTCTTATCTTATAATTAATTAAAATAGTACCCTAGTAGAAATCTGATAATAAATGTAACAATTTTAAGTCAGAAAATGGCCAATTATCATAAAATACCCAATAAATGCCCAATTAATCGCAACATTAGAGTTTTTTTAACCTTAAATGTTACATTTTTACTAGGGTTAATGCTACATATAAATTGGCCAAAAAAATGAAATTTAAAGTTAATAATAAGTAAATTGGCTTAAACAATTAAGAAATGTTATTCTTTGTGAGGCTTGCGATGGCTCGGTTGGTAGGGCGTCGGGCTCGTAATCTGGAGGTCCCAGGTTTGATTCCCAGCCCCGGCCGATTGATACAAGCGCCACACTGGGGAATGTATTTTCAAAGTGCTTTCTTAACAAAGACATCGTATAACCTCCATCGCTGATTAGCACCAATTTGGGAGCATAAAAAGAGCGTCGTTAAAATAAAAAATAGGTTATTCTTTGAAACAATAGCTTATCAACAAAATTTGATTTAATATGGGATCTTGATTCAAACCAAAGATATAATAAAGTGAAGATATTGTATAAATATTGTATCTTAAATGAAAAAATTGACAATAGACAGTTTTAGTACTTGAGTACCCATTTCATAGAACCAACATTTTTATTCAAAAATTATTGTCCTGAATAAACTTTTTATTAAACCTAACTAATTGAATTATACAATGTTTATTTAATGTCATTAATGAAATTTTACAAAACTATCGTATACCTAACAAAAATTAATTTTCGAGAAAGTATCCGTAAAGTTCTTAGCAATTTCAATACAATATTTTTTTCTGTACACGTGTCCGTAAAGACTGTACACGTGTTCGTAAAGTCGCACTTTACGTCCGCAAAACAGTACGTAAAGTCGTACTTTACGGATACCCTATCGAAAATTAATTTTAAGAAAATTTAAGTAAATTATTAATTGAAGATAAGTTTAATGTAACTAATATAACTTGTTAATTGGGTTTTAATATCTTTTTCACTAAATTATCTTTTTAAGTATTATTGATAAGTAATATTAATTATAATTAATTAAATTTAGATATTCTGAGATCTGTCCTAATTAATAAAATCCTAAAAAACACTATTTGGTGAAAAAATTATAAAAATCCAATTCACAAGTTTCATTGGCTACATATTCATACACATTTAATATAAGTTCAATAAATTAATATTATTAAATAAACATAGTAGTATCCAAATAATTAGACGAAAAAAGTATTATCCAGGATAATAATTGTTGAATAGAACTGTTGGATAGTGACATGGGTACCCGAGTGCTAAAACTGTCTATTTTCAATTTTTCACTAATACAATATCATTGATTTATTATATTTTTGGTTTGCATCAAAATCCCATATTAAAACAAATTTTGTTGAAAAGCTATTGCTTCAAAGAATAACCTGTTACTCAATCAGAGCCATATTGATGCTGTCGTACAGTCCAAAATCAAAACTACTTGATAGCCAATTTTATTACTGCAAATTAGGTATTTGTAAAAATGGTAAACAATTATATTGAGCGCGTTAAACTTTTTCCCATTTAATAAGGTAAAAGTACCAATTGCGAAACAGTGCCGTATTGTGGAACATATAGTATTGAATTACTATATTTTAACAAAACTTTGAGTCTTTTATAAATGGAAAAAATAAATCATATTTCAAATAAGTTAAGAAATGTAGATTTATAAATATAAGAACATAAAATATATGTAATTAAGAATCCGATGCCTTGTTTAAAGCTATTTAAACATAATTCATTATGCTTTACAAACATAATATTACGAATAGAAGCTATACTTTCATATGATGTACACTAAAATTCAAATTTATATCTAATTGCTTCATAAATTATACTGTTGCAAAATATGTACATCATTTTCTCATGTCCATAAGTATTGGAACAGCAAGAAAAAATGTTTCATAATTGGTACATAATTCTATATTTCGTCCGTTTCATGGAACACTTTTAACATTAAGATATTAAATATTTATTTACATTTTTTAAATGTCTAATTGTTAGCAATCGTTAACTAATAACTATTTTAATATTTTACATCATCTTCGATAAGTCAACTATGTGTAGTAAATTAATTATTTAAAAAACACAATTCTAATCAACAAAATTATTTTGAATGTTCCAACTTATGTACAAATTCATATTGACAGTTTTTTTATCTCATATTTAATAAATAGAGTCAACATAAGCATAAAAAATAGAATTAATATGAAAAATTATTAATTATTAACTCCGAAAAAATATGAATTGAACGCTAATAATTTATCATAAGCTAACAAACAGTAATGGTATAGCTCTTTATTTTGCTTAAAAATAATTAAAATTTACATACCTAGTAAAAAACCGTTCCGGCACTGATATTTTTACCTTATGTAATACAAAAAGTTGACCTATTTTGAGGTATTTTAAGATATACTTCCAATATGGCGAAAATTGGAAAAAAGGAAAAAACATGCATAACTCTGATACAAATTAATATTTTGAAATAAAATTCTTACAGATTATGGATTATATTTTTAGTCTATCTAAAAAACATGAGCCATTTTAAAATTTATGTACACTCGTCGTGAAATCACCAATATCTATTTGATTAAGGGGATAAGCCTGCGTTAAAATTGGAAAAACAATTCAATATTATTAACTAATAAATGTTGTCATAACAAGTGAAAGCATTTCTTAATTTTTTAAGCCAATTTACTTATTATTAACTTTAAATTTCATTTTTTTGGCCAATTTATATGTAGCATTAACCCTAGTAAAAATGTAACATTTAAGGTTAAAAAAACTCTAATGTTGCGATTAATTGGGCATTTATTGGGTATTTTATGATAATTGGCCATTTTCTGACTTAAAATTGTTACATTTATTATCAGATTTCTACTAGGGTACTATTTTAATTAATTATAAGATAAGAGAATCTATACCCTGAGTTTTTTTCCATAGTAGATATGATATCCCAGGAACAATTTCATCGAATAGACTAATATTTTAACAGTAACTTTTCAACATTTTTAATCCACTTAAATGAAATAGACTGTGTTATAATATAGTAAAAAAAATTATATTTGTCAAGTTATTCAGAAAAATTAAAAAATTGTTTAATAAACAGCTAAATAATTAGTTTTTTAATATAATAATTAACATTAACATTTCGAATTTAATTACAAAATTCTGTTTCATTCAATTGGATTAAAATCATTATTGTTAAAATGTCAGTTTATTCGATGAAGTGGTTTCTAAGATATCCTTGGTATTAATTTATTAAATAATAAATTTATTTAAAATGCGTAAAGCAATTAAATAATTAAATAATGAAATAATAAGGCTTGATATTTCCTTTTCGGCCATTTTTTAATCTCCCGATTCTCTTAATTTTGTCGCATATTAACGTGTTGAATAACATATGAATCAACCAATATGCTTCCCCTCTCCGGGCGCTCCCTCCACGCACCGCTTTCGGTCTCTCTGCACCGCCCATCGCCGACTGGCGCGCTCTGATTGGCTCGAATTAATGATGTTTAACTAACAATAACTTAATAAATAAGCTTCAAATCGAAATTTGTCAGATAGAAAAGTTGCTCAGAATTTCGTGCTTTATATGTGTGCGAAATTAACGGAATGAATTTCAGAACACCCTGTATATACTCATTAATGTATATATATATTTTATATTTTACAACTCATTATATTCTTGCTTGCTCTACAAGATATATGAACCTAGGTACAAAAATATACATGATTGATATTTTTATCCTACATAATTCATATATTATCTTTTATCCACGCTTTGAAAAAGAATCTTTTATTTTATTAATTTTCATCATTAATGAACCCGTGACCCTTAATATTAAACTACCTATATCTTGGATCTTCACCTTGTGTCCATCACAAGCCCTAGCAGTCTCTTTCATAGTAGCAGATATTTGAGGATTCAGCTTCGGTGTTTTGAAGTCCGGTGCACTCGCATATGCTTCTAATAGAGCAACTTTCTCCTCTTTGTTCATACCCTCGCAGCAATAAAATTTCCATAGATTTTGCAGTTTAGGACGAATCTCAGTCGTCATTGAGCATTGGAATGATAAATCCTCTCTAGCCTGTACATGTTCAAGGTCGGAAATAGTACATTATGCAACAAGAGTGCAAAATACGGCATTCGCAGCGAATTCGAGTTTTAGGCCCAAGCGAGGGCGCTGAAATCAAACGAGTGCGTAGGCAGCATTACGCTCATGTTGCATACACTATTTTTTTTTCACGAGAGACGCGGTATTATATGAAATGTAAAGTGTATAGCGTATGATAATTTGTGGAAATAAATAAATGGGTGCTGGTTGAAGCAAAATCTTTCTTTATAAGGCTCTGCAGAAATATTAATATTCTTTCGAAAAAGGAACATTTTTCTTAAACTTATAATTATAACTATTTTAAAGGCAAATTTTTTATTTGCAAACATAAGAGCGTAGTAAGTGTATTTAATTTGAATTTGTCATATTAATAGTAATATTATCGTTGTTGACAAAATTTTTTTTAGATATTTCTTCAAAATAAACTTAAATGATTTCTTCTGCTAATCTTTCGCCAATCTTTAAAAACATTATATTCCTTTACATATTGTTGTTTCGATTTTTTAGGAAAAAGATTTAAATTAATTAATTTAAATTATTTTTGCTTGCTCAAGAATTTCTGTAGACACTGGATCTTCAAAATCATTATCACTTTCCATTGGTAATAATGCACAAATCGTAATAATTTACAAACGATAGGTATGAAATACTTTATTCAATCAAATCATATGCTTTAATTAAATAAGTCTACGAACAACTGTACACACAGTTATTAGAACTATAATTTTAATGAAAAAGAATGTTATATTTAAGCAATGATTGTAGCGAAACAAGTATGTTTGTTTATACTGCGGAAAGGATATGTATATTAAATCAAACCCATTTATTTCTTAGAAATAAAGTCTTACAATATAGTTAGATACAGCGTTAGTGTCTAAGCTTTGTCAACGATGCGCGTTCTATTTGAATCTATTGTTGTCTTTATTTAACAAGCAAAATATTTAATACTATATTACTGTATAGTATGTTCACTTTCTCTTCCTCAGGGAGAGAAAGTACCATTTTGCGTCCTGTTTTAGACATGTAAAATAGGCGTTTTGCATCGTGAGTAAAAAAAACACAAATTTTTCTAATTATAAAAATAGATATGAAAATTCATAAAATGATTAAAGATAAAAGTATTGTATATCAAAAGCATTAAATTTTGGAAATAAATTTGTTTTTATATTTCTTAAAATTTTATAAGTATTAATTTTAATTATCTTCCAGTTGTTTTGTTTTTATTTTTAGTTTCTTTTAATTGATTAATATTAATACCAAATAATTAACAAACCTGTGCATGCGCGAATTTCGCTCACTAGTGCGTGAAAGTGGTATTTCGCACACGCTGTACAGACATTCAAAATGGCATTTCGCACACAGTGTTTCAACAATTATATTAAGCTGCAACTCACAGTTGATAGCGCTAATAGTACATTCCAGATATCATATTCATTTGCAAATAACTTTTGTAGATTGCATTATTTGACAGAAAACCATTAATACGCACATTCGCTTTTTGCAATTTTATATGTAGACGATACAGGAATTTGTAAACCAAAAAATTTTATAATAATTTATTTGAGTGCTCTTGCTATATATTTTCCACGCAGTCGTTTTTTAATAAACATAATTTTACGTTTATTACTACACTTTCCATGCAATCGTTTTCTGCATTTTGATACGCAGAAAATGCAGGAATTTTTATACCAATAAATTTTATGGAAATAATTTTACAGCTATTAATATACATTTTCCTTGTAATCGTTTTGTTTATTTCGAAATGGAGACGATGTAGGAATTATTATACTAATACATTATATGGAAATAATTTTACAACAAGTATATACATTTTCCATGAAATCGTTTTGTGTATTTCGAAATACAAACGATGTAGGAATTTTTTAACGAATTTATTGTACAGTAATAATTTTGAGAGCTGCATTTCATATACTGCCTAAAGCAATCATCATATAAATTACCTTATTCTACGCAAATCGACTTGAAAAAATATTATGTCAGCGTCGTAGCTAACCACTAGGTGATGGTAATATGGACATCGTAAACAGTAGTTAGGTGGAGGACTAATTGGTTTCGTATACAGCAGATAAATAAAGAATCCCTTGTTATCGTGGTGTGCACTTACAAGGGAAGTACTTGACCTCCAGGAAACGGATCTTATCCTAACTTTAATATGTCTTTTGTAGTATAAAAATATGAAGAAAGTCAAGTTATTACTTGCCAATGGCTACTTTTACGAAAGCTATTCGATATCTAACAATAATTTCAATGAAAATTACTTCCACTTTGATCGCTTATAAGTTGAAAACGAATATTGATAAGAACTCAAACCAAAATCTAAAAGAAAGTTGAGTACAAGTAGATATGATTCAAAAAAAAGAAGCTCAAATTGCTTAATTTGGAACAAAGTTATAAAAACATAAGAAATTAAAGAAATTTTAACCAAAATTTAATATACAAATTTTATTTTTTCTTTTGGCCTAAAATTCTTCATTTTCTTATTTTCTTCATAACTGCTCCAAATTGAGCAATTTTAGCTTCTTTTTTTCAAACCATATCTACTTGAACTCAACTATCTTCTAGTTCTGGGTCTGAGTTCCTATTAATATTCGTTTTCAAGTTATAAACGATCAAAGTGGAAGTAATTTTCATCAAAAACATTGTTAAATGCCGAATAATTTTCATAAAAGTTTCATAAACAGCAAAGTATTTCCCTTATTAGTGCAATATTCTATGAATTTCTAACTTAGCTCTCCTAATATCATCCAAGACACCGATTAGAGCCGTCTGAGTATTATGTCTCCGGCGGAAGCCACCTTGTCTCTCAATAATTAAAGTATTACTATTTAGATACTCTGTAAGTTGCTCATGTACTAACTTTTCCAGGATTTTGGAGATTTCGCAAAGCTTAGCAATGGGTCTAGTGTTAGACAGCGAGATCACCCTGCTCGACTTGGCCAGAGGAAAGAGGAGAGACTTGGTCCAGGACTCTGGAAAGGATCCAGTTGAGAGAGATAGATTAAACAGTTCAGCTAACTGGGGTGCAAGTTGGGGAGCTATAAACTTTAGCATTGGAACGGAAATTCCATCGTGGCCCATGGCTTTGGATGTGACCCTGGATATGATAGATAGGACTTTATGGGGAGTAATAGGGGCAAAGTGGAAGGAAGTTAAAGGATAGGATGAAGGTAAAATAACAGAAGATTAGATGAGAGACTGAAGTTGAGTATAAGTGAAACGAGAGGCTGCGTAAGATATGGACTCATAATGATTGTTGAGCTGATCGAGTGAGCAAATGTTGAGAGGTGATTGAGTTGGTTTAGTCACGAGACTCATGTTCCCGAGCTCCTTCCACTGATTTGACGAGTTAGATGCAGATTTGATTTTGTTATTAAAGTGCGTAAATTTACTCGAGTTTATAGCGTTTCTAACAAGATTACGGAGATCCTTGTAAATCTGATAGTCCGTGCTCAGGACAGTGGCCAAGTACCTTTTATAAGCCATGTTGCGAGCCTTAATATTGTATTTTATGTGTGGATTGATCTAAGATTTATTGAAGTCTTTAATAATGATGAGTTTTGCGGGAGCGAGTGAGTAGAATGTATGTAATATAGATGAAACAAGGTTGGAAAGGAGGATGTTGATAGGAATAGGGAACGGAGAGGACGGCATTGAAGTAAAAAGTGAAGGAGAGTATGAACGGCCAGGCAAAGTAGATGAAGGATGAGATGCTGCTAATCCTCTTCAAAACCGGCAATGGTTTAATAAGATAATGCGAGTACAATAAAGTCGTTCCGTGCTGTAAAGGCACGAGTAACTTGGAATATTTATAAACTGGCGGGGGATTACGTACAATAAATAGGTCGAGCCACGTATGGAATGAATGGGTAGATGAATGAGTATGATGAGTAGGATTAGATTAAACAAGAAAGAGGTTTAGTGAGTCTAAGTAGGACTCCAACATGGCGGACGCCCCATCTTTATTGCACATGTTAATATTGAAATCTCCGGTGATAACAATCTGGTCGCAAGTATGTAAAAAAATTGTCAATCAATCAAAAAATTTTGATGGGTAGGCCGCTGTGGGCCTCCTATAAACCACACAGAAAAGCACCGAACTAGTTTTATTGTAAGTTTGGAAGATCATAAACTCTGGGGAGTTGGAAAACAGGGTCACAGTGAGCCACAAGCCTAACATCAAGATTACTTCTGATGTAAGCAGCGATACCCCCCCCCCCCCCGTCCTAACCAACTCGGTCCAGCTGTGTAGAGTATAATTAAGAAGGCTCAGCATGTCGAAGGAGTCATGTTCGGCGAGGAAGGTTTGAGATAAAGCAATAATATCGTGATTAAAAGGAAGAACCAGTGATTCGATGGATGAAAAATGAGTTTTTAAGCGGTTTATGTTCACATGAAAAATTAAGAATGGAGTGTTAGTGAATGATGAAGTCTGGCCAGACAAGCCCCATTACGATGAAGAAGAAAAGGGTGTAGAAAGGTTAAAAATTTTCGACTCGGAATGTATCTGATGGGCTCATCAGTAGAGTCCAGGCATCTCGTCTCTAGATACAGATGAATGATATAATATAAAAAATTTGAAAACCAGTTCTATTCCGAAGTGGAAGACATGGGGTATATATGCCCTACCGATAGCAAACTTTAGTAAGTGCCACAAATTAGCAGGTAGACCCGTAATGCACTTTCATAGAACTAATGTCATAAACGCGAGAATATTTCCATATAAAGCATTTTGTGTTCCAATGCCATATAACTTTAAAAATTTGAATTTTTTCAACTATTGGAAAATTCATGTATCTATTGCTAGTTTAAATTATAAGGTGTATGATAAAAGAATTTATTGATCTCCACAAGGCAAAGACTATTCCTCACAAATCAGTAAGGCGGACTGTATAAATACCAGCCACTTTAAATATCTCACAGGATAAGAGTTTGAATAAAGACCAAGACAAGCTAACTCAAAATGAATGATTAAAATGATTGTAGTATAAAATTAAAAAAACGGGTGAAAAAGAAAGGTAAAGAAAATTTATTTTATTTTGCCATGACTACGCCTGCTGGGCTCATCGGTAGATTCCAGGCATCTCGTCTCTAGATACAGATAAATGATATAATATAAAAATTTTGAAAAACAGCTCTATTTCTACGAGGAAGACATGGGGTATATATGCCCTACCGATAGCAAACTTTAGTATGTTCCACAAATTAATAGATAGGCCCCTGAGGCACTTACATAGAACTAATATCTTAAACGTCAGAATATTGCCATATAAAGTAATTGTGATCCAATGCAATATAATTTTAAGATTTGAATTTTTTCAACTATTGAAAAATTCGTGAATCTATTACTTCTTTACATTATAAGTTGTATGATAAAATAATTTATTGATCTCCACAAGACAAAAACTATTCCTCACAACTCAGTAAGACGGACTGTATGATTACCAACTATTGGAAAATTTTCATCTATTGGAAAATTCGTGAATCTATTACTTCTTTACATTATAAGTTGTATGATAAAAGAATTTATTGATCTCCACAAGACAAAGACTATTCCTCACAACTCAGTAAGACGGACTGTATGATTAGCAGGCACTTTAAATATCTCACAGGATGAGTGTTTGAAAAATTACCAAGACAAGCTAACTCAAAATGAATAATTAAAATGATTGTAGTATAAAATAAAAAAAAAACGGGAAAAAGAGAAAGGTAAAGAAAATTTATTTTATTTTGCCATGACTACGCCGGCTGGGCTCATCAGTAGATTACTGGCATCTCGTCTCTAGATACAGATGAATGATATAATACATAAATTTTGAAAAACAGCTTTATTTGGACGAGGAGGACATGGGTTATATATGCCCTACCGATAGCAAACTTTAGTAAGTGCCACAAATTAACAGGTAGATCCCTACCGCACTTACATAGAACCAAATTCTTAAACGTGAGAATATTGCCATATAAAGCATTTTGTGTTCCAACCCTGTATAATTTAAAAATTTGAGTTTTTTCAACTATTATAAAATTGGTGAATCTAATGCTTGTTTACATTATAAGTTGTATGACCAATGAATTTATTGATCTCCACAAGGCAAAGACTATTCCACACAACTCAGTAAGACGGACTGTATGATTACCAGCCACTTTAAATATCTCACAGGATGAGTGTTTGATAAAAGACCAAGACAAGCTAACTCAAGATGTATAATTTAAATGATTGTAGTATAATTAAAAAAAATTTTGAAAAACAGCTTATTTGGACGAGGAGGACATGGGTTATATATGCCCTACCGATAGCAAACTTAGTAAGTGCCACAAATTAACAGGTAGATCCCTACCGCACTTACATAGAACCAAATTCTTAAACGTGAGAATATTGCCATATAAAGCATTTTGTGTTCCAACCCTGTATAATTTAAAAATTTGAGTTTTTTCAACTATTATAAAATTGGTGAATCTAATGCTTGTTTACATTATAAGTTGTATGACAATGAATTTATTGATCTCCACAAGGCAAAAGACTATTCCACACAACTCAGTAAGACGGACTGTATGATTACCAGCCACTTTTAAATATCTCACAGGATGAGTGTTGATAAAAGACCAAGACAAGCTAACTCAAGATGTATAATTTAAATGATTGTAGTATAAATTAAAAAAAAAACGGGAAAAAAAGGAAATGAAAATTTATTGTATTTCGCCCTGGGTATGATTGGTGGGCTCATCAGTAGAGTCCAGGTATCTCATCTCTAGATACAGATGAATGATATAATATAAAAATTTTGAAAAACAGCTCTATTCGTACGGGGAAGACATGGGGTATATATGCCCTACCAATAGCAAACTTTAGTAAGTTCCACAAATTAACAGGTAGGCCCCTAATGCACTTTCATAGAACTAATATCTTAAACGTCAGAATATTGTTATCTAAAGCATTTTGTGATCCAATGCCATATAATCTTAAAATTTGAGTTTTTTCAATTTTTGGAAAATTCATGTATCTATTACTAGTTTAAATTATAAGGTGTATGATAAAAGAATATATTGATCTCCACAAGGTAAAGACTATTCCTCAAAACTCAGTAAGGCGGACTGTATTAATACCATCCACTTTAAATACCTCACAGGATGAGTGTTTGAAATAAGACCAAGACAAACTAACTCAAAATGAATGATATAATTGATTGTAGTATAAAATTAAAAAAACGGGAAAAAAAGAAAGGTTAAGAAAATTTATTTCATTTTGCCATGAGTACAACTGCTGGGCTCATCAGTAGAATCCGGGCATCTCGTCTCTAGATACAGATGAATGATATAATATATAAATTTTGAGAAACAGCTTTATTCGGACGAGGAGGACATGGGGTATATATTCCCTACCTATAGCAAACTTTAGTAAGTGCCTCAAATTTGCAGGTAGCCCCACAACTTAGAAAGGCGGATTGTATGAATATCAGCCACTTTAAATACCTCACAGGATGCCTGTTTTAAAGAAGACCATGCCAAGCTAAGTCAAAAGAAAATTTTTTTTTTCCAATAGTTAAAAAAATTTTAATTTTAAAATTATATAGCAATGGATCACAAAATGCTTTATATGGAAATATTCTGGCGTTTATGACATTAGTTCTATTTAATTGCGTTAGCGGTTACCTGTTAATTTGTGCCACTTACTAAAGTTTGCTATCGTTAGCGCATATATACCCCATGTCTTCCTCGTCGGTATAGAGCTGTTTTTCAAAATTTGTATATTATATCAGTCTTCTGTATCTAGAGACGAGATACCTGAACTCTACTGATGAGCCGACCAGGCATACTCAGGGCAAAATACAATAAATTTTCTTTTCCTTTCTTTTTTTTTCTCTCTGAGATATTTTAAGTAGTTGATATTAATACAGTCCACCTTACTGAGTTGTGGGGAATAGTCTTTGCCTTGTGGAGATCAATAAATTCATTTGTCATACCGCCTATAATGTAAACAAGCAATAGATTCACGAATTTTCCAATAGTTGAAGAAATTCAAAATTTAAGATTATATGGCATTGGAATACAGAATGATTTAGCTTGCAATAATCTGACGTTTAGGACATTAGTTCTATGTAAGTGCGTTAGGGAGCTACCTGTTAATTTGTGGCACTTACTAAAATTTGCTATCAATAGGGCAGAAATACCCCATGTCTTCCTCGTCGGAAAAGAGCTCTTTTTCAAAATTTTTATATTATATCATTCATCTATATCTAGGGACGAGATGTCTGGACTCTACTGATGAGCCCACCAAGCATACTCAGGGCGAAATACAATAAATTTCCTTTACCTTCCTTTTTTTTCGGTTTTGGAAATTTTATAGTACAATTAATTAAATTTTGTATTTTGTCTTAGCTTGTCTTAGGAGGAGAGGATTAGTCTTTGGCTTGTGGAGATCAATAAATTCATTTATCATATAAGATATAAATTAAAGAAAATATAAAGATAGATATTAATAAATATGTTATGTACATATGTATAAATTTTTAAAGTATGAATAATATACTAATCGAAGTATAAAAGTACGTTAAATATATTTCACTAAACAATAAATAACAATAGCACTATCTACATATTTAGAAAATGCTTCATTAATACAATTTTAAATGCTGGGAACTCATATTTACGACTTATATGTATTGGTAAATCGTTCCATAACCTAGCAGTCAACTTATGAACGATTTCTTGAAGCAGTCTGTAGAAGCATGCAGAATAAGATAGAGAGAGATTTGATTTGATTTGATTTGATTTATTTATTGGGTATTGAGGGGTAAGACCCCGTATACACTTTAGAAAATGACTGCGCACATTAATAATAACAATAATAAAACCATAAAGCAATAAAAATAAAAATAAGAATATAAATAAAAATATATACAAAAATAAAATATAACAATAAAATAAATAACGGTAGTAAAAAATAACAATAAAAAACATAACAAAAATAAAAATACGCAGCGCCAAAAAGAAAAACAAAGTAACCAATTTATAAAAACCCAATGATACAATATACGCAGTAAATTAAAACACAACGACAGATATAAAATAGATATACAATGACAATTCATAAATTGATACATATAACGCAAAAAACAATAAATTAACAATAAATAACAATAAATAATAATTAAACCTCCGGCAGGGAAGGGCAGCTTAACCCCTCACACCTAACCCTCCGCTCCCAAGCCTGTCGGTCGAGCTCAGAAAGGTATGATGATAAGGATGTTTTAAATGAACTGAAGAGGAGAGGGTCGAAATTGGTGAACGGAAGGTGATTGATGAGGCGAGAGGCAGTGATGATAAAGGAGTTGTTTAGGGCTTCCGTTCTAGGGTGAGGATAAAACAGGGACGAGGGTGGGAGATGTGAGGAAGAGCGGGAAGGAAAGGAAGCGTCTCGAATGGTGAAATGGCGAGCTATGTAAGAGGGGGAATTATGAGAGATGATGTTATAAGCGGAAGTGGCAATGAAGTAGGATCGCCTAAGCTCGACCGACAGCCACCCCAGCTTAAGACGGTAAGGCGTAACATGCTCCCGCCACGGAATCCCTCCCCAAACAAAACGGACACACGCATTTAATAGCCTTTGCAGCTTTAAGTTCCTGGTAGCATCCAGGTCATGAAAAACCGCACATGCGTAATCAAAATGCGGGAAGATTAAAGCCTCGACCAGCCTCTTCCTGTTTCGACGTGAGAGCGCTCGCTTAAAAAATCTTAAGGTGTGAAGAACTCCGTGAACCCTTTGTGACACTGACGCGACTTGGCGAGACCAATCCAGGGTAGGCGAAATCCAAACGCCTAGAGACTTGACTTCCGTCTCATATTCTAGAAAACTATTCCCTATTGTAACCCTCGGGGCAGAGTCCAAGTCAATGCGCGAAATATAAGCCTGACTACCCTTCACCATCAAATATAAAACCCATAAAAGATAAAACCATAAAAGATAAAACCATCACCTTCGTTTTCCCCACATTTAAATTCAGTCCATTCGACCTCGCCCAGTCGTTAACCGCATTTGCATCCTCCGAAATTCTCTGTACACCCTGAGCGAGTTCGGTTGGGTAAAACGAGTGATAGATCTGGGTGTCATCTGCGAAGATCATGTAGTCTGAATGACTTAAAACACGTGAAAGATCATTTATAAAAATAGAGAATAACAATGGACCCAGGACACTGCCCTGAGGAACCCCCCTAGACGTGTCGAGCCAGGCCGAGCTCCTCCCCAGCTCATCTACTACCGCTTGGGAGCGACCTACCAGATAGTGGTAAAACCAGGTAATAACCATATCCGAGCAACCCAGGGAGCGTAATTTGTGAATCAGCAAATCATGTGGAACCGAATCAAAGGCTTTTGAAAAGTCGAACAAAACAAGAATGGTGATCTTACGCTTGTCTATGGCTCTCCTAATATCATCCAGGACCCCGATTAAAGCCGTCTGAGTACTATGCCCCCGGCGGATGCCTGCTTGCCTCTCAATAATTAGATTATTGCAGTTAAGGTACTCTGTAAATTGTTCGTGAACTATCTTTTCAAGAATTTTAGAGACTTCACAGAGCTTTGCGATGGGCCTAGTGTCAGACGGCGAGATTACCTTGTTCGACTTTGCTAACGGGAAAAGAAGAGACCTAGACCAAGGCTTAGGGAAGGTTCCGGTAGAGAGTGATAAATTAAATAACTCGGCCAAACAAGGCGCCAATTGTGTAGCTAAAAGTTTCAGCATCGGAACCGAAATACCATCATGTCCTGTAGCCTTGGAGGTGGCCCTGGATATAATAGAAAGTACTTTCTGTGAGGTGATAAGGACGAAGTTGAATGAAATTGACGGATAGGACAAGGGCAGGATGTCTGGTGACGAGATGAGGGACTGAAGTTGATCAAACGAGAAAGGAAGGGGTGAATAAGAAATAGATGCATAATGGATATTGAGCTGATCAAGTGAAAAAATGTTGAGAGGTGATTGAGATGAAATAGACGTGAGACCCATGTTCCTGAGCTCTTTCCACAAGCCAGACGAGTTAGAAGCAGATTCTATCTTATTATTAAAATGCAGAAATTTACTGGAATCTATGTTATTTCTAACAAGATTACGCAGTTCCTTGTAGCATTGATAGTCCGAGCTCAGGCCAGTGGTCAAGAATCTCTTAAACGCCATATTGCGAGACTTAATTCTTTGTTTAATGAGTGGCGTAATCCAGGATTTGTTGACGTTTTTAATGGTGATGAGCTTAGCGGGAGCGAGAGAATCAAAAGTATGAAGGATGGCTGTGACGAGGTTTGAAAGTAGAATGCTGATGGGAGTAAAGGATGAAGATGATGATATTTGCATATCCTGCAAAAAAAATAATAAGGAGGGGAACGGCCAGACGACGTCGATGAAGGATGAGAAGCTGATGACGTGGACAATACAGTGGAAGTACTAGGAATAGATGAAAGATGACAAAATGTATTGGTGAAAAGGGCAGCAGCCTCCGGTGGATCGATCTGAACCAGGTTCCGCGAGTACATCCTCTTCACAGCCGGCAATGGTTTGGTAAACTCCAAATTAAGAACAATAAAGTCGTGTCCTGCTGCAAAGGGAACTGACGACTTAGAATAAGAGTAAGCTGGCGGAGGATTACGTGTAATAAATAGATCCAACCATGTATGAAATGAGTGCGTATGATGAGTAGGGTCAGATCTAATAAGGAAAAGGTTTAATGAATTTAAGTAAGAATCCAACATGGCGGACGCCCCATCTTTAATACACATGTTAATATTAAAATCGCCGGTGATGACTACCTGGTCGCAAGTATGTAAAACATTTGTCAAAATATCAAAAAATTTAGACGGGTAGGCCGCTGAGGGTCTCCTGTACACCACACAGAACAACAGTGAGCCGGTATTGTTACTAACGCGGAAAATCATAAACTCTGGAGTGTTGGAAAAGACGTGGTCTGAGTGGGCCAAAAGCCTAACATCAAGATTATTCCTGAAATAAGCCGCCACCCCTCCCCCCTCCTTACCAGCCCGATCAAGTCTGTGCAAGGTGTAGTCAGGAAGGCCCAACATGTTGGAGGAATCATGTTCCGTGAGAAAGGTTTCAGATAAGGCAATGATATCATGATTTGATGGAAGGACTAATGATTCAATGGATGCAAAATGAGTTTTCAAACGATTTATATTATACATGAAAAATGGAGAAGGAATTGTGGGAATGTAGTGACGTCTGGCCGGACAACCTTCATTTCGGAGGAGAAAAATTATTAACCGTAAGTTCACTTAAATCTGCTTCTGAATAAATTGGGATAAGCTGCCCTCCCTTAACTCTGCGCATAAAAACCGTGTAGTCCTTTACAATAGGTCTCGCAAAGCCTAGGACCACGGAACGACGCAATGCCTTACTAAATAGAGTGTGCAGCTCCTTGGGCCACAGTGCACGGATAAAGATTGACGAGCTCCCCCCCGAACCAAAGAGCGAATCGGTAGTTAAGCCTTTGAGAAGTAAGCGCGCCCTTTCGAGAACTAAGTCTGGTTGATGGGGAGGAAACCCGGAAAACAATACTCTTAGAACTGAGAGTACGAGCTGCCGACGTCGCACTATGGGAAAAAGGTAAGAATTTTGTCCTAAAATCGTAGAACTCTTGTTGTGATAGGTGCAGAATAATGAAATTTGAGGGTAAGATAGTTGATGAAATATGCTATCTGGGAAAATTAAAGTTATGAGTTCACGGTCATTTTATTAAAATATTATTTTTTTAAAATGACCTTGAACTCATAACTTTAATTTTCCCAGATAGCATATTTCATCAACTATCTTACCCTCAAATTTCATTATTCTGCACCTATCACAACAAGAGTTCTACGATTTTAGGACAAAATTCTTACCTTTTTCCCATAGTGCGTCGTTGGTCCCGGATCTTGACTTCCTGGCCTGTTCCGGACAAGCCAGGGACGAATATCAACTACTTGCGAGCATACGCGAGGGAGGTTAATAGCATTAAGGACCTTGTCCACTACCTCTCCGTCCGAAGAAGCCGAATCTACAGGGACACCAACCAATAAAAGTTCGCTGGTGTCCGACGAGGATGAAATTGCCGGTGTCGCTGAAATCGATTTGCTGCTACGCACGTCCCCAATCAAGCCCCGGATCGACTCATTCGCCGCTTCCAACGCTCCCAGACGGTCCGAGACGCGGGAGAATTTCTCTTCGGTCGCCGCCTCTAATTGAAAAACCCGGGAGTTGAGGTCTCGGATCTCGCTGGTCAATCCCTGCACCGAAGACTCGATGCGTGAGACCGTGCGCTCAAAATTCGCTTCTAACCGGCTCGCGAAGTCCGAGAAAAGAGCGGCCATGTCGACGGCACCAGTCGGTTGCGCGGGTAGGCCGGAGCAGCTGTCAGTGGGCGCGGCGCCGCGAGGTTGATTAGCAACCTGCGCACACGGCGGCGAAGTGGGCGAGGCTAAGCGTTTGGCCGTCCCCGTGGTGGGGGTCGCAGTCGTATGCGCGGCACTTGGCGCGAGCTCAGCATCGGGAGAAACCGTCCCGGGAAGTGCTGCCCCCTCATGCGACACGGACAAAACAGGTTTCTCGCGAGTCGGCAACAGCGCGGTTCGCTCGAGTCGGGTAGAACTATAAAACAATTTGTGTGGATGAAATTCCCACATCCCGGACATACCTCCGCGTGATCTTTTTTAATAATCCTTCTACCGCAGACGAAACAGGTGGTGCGCGTAGCTGGCTGCATCCTTCCAAGACAGAGTTGTAAAGAGCCTTGAGAGTTGAGGGAGAGGTAATCGCGGCCGACCCCTTAATACAGGTGAGAGCCAGTAGAGGCGCTGATCTCCTACGCGAAATCGCCGCCGCTGAACCGCCAATTTGTGCGAAAAAGGCAACCTAACCTCTTCCAGTAGCCAACTTTTTGGAGGAGAAAATAAGGATTCCCGGGCGATAAAAAATACCTGGTATTATATCAGATTAAATCCGCCACTCCAGGGAACCCCTCCTCCTGGCTGAAAACTTGTAGAAGTATATGTGAATACGAGTAACACGAAACGAGTATGAGCTGATTTTGAGAACGTCCGTATACCCACCAGAGAGAGAGAGAGAGAGAGAGAGACAGAGAGAGAGAGAGAGAGAGAGAGAGAGAGAGAGAGAGAGAGAGAGAGAAAGGGAGAGCAACAGACTGCTCGTTATTTATTAACGACTCCATCATCTAATAAAGTTAGTGGTACCACTTCACGCAATCTTGTTTTATTCGCTAATAAGTAACTAATGTATTGCGTTATACCAATTCTGTACAATTCGGGCGTTTAGCAAATTGTAGCTTCGAGCGTAGACGTCGGCGGAAATTAGATATTTTTGTGCGTTGTTCAATTTTAATATTTATTTTAATAAATTCATTTTATTATTCTAATTCAATTCTGTGTAAATCATTCAATTTCATCCCACATGCGAATCCTTCCATGACCCTCAGAGTCCGTATATTTATATTGACAAGTGCTCGTCGCAATATCCTTATTTGGCGGTCAAATTTAGAATTGAATTTTATCTGGTTGTTATCTATAGCCGGACCACGGTTTCAGAGTAACTCTTAATATATTTGGTAGAACGGACAGGTAAACTCCGTTTAAATACGATAAAGATAGAAACGTCCGAGCGACAACCACACTATTACAACTACATAAAATTTATTTTATTATTTTTACACCCGTTATGTCTTACATTAATAAATAAACAATAATATTTATAATAATATTCATTTGTGCAAAATTAATTTCTTCATATCTGATAAAACAGAATTTTCTCTTTTTTATTATTTTTAATTAAAGTAATACTTGCAGCGTTGGTTAAGTGATTCGACAGTTCATTCTGATATATGAATATTCTCCTACATGATTTTAAATCGATTGTATGTATTTATATCATATCAAATAATAAAAAAGTTTTAGCACTTGATGTAATTACAGAAATAATTTCTAATATTAATCGCTGAAACGATATACGAGCCTTACAAAATTGATTGTAATTACAAAATATTACAAAATTACAAAATTTATTGTAAAATATTGCAAAATTAATTATAAAAAAATATAAAATTACCGTAAAAGTAAATGAACAGTTTACTGCAGAACTTATAAAAGTATAGAATTGGTTTATCCGATTATCTGGAGAAATTGCAAATTATACTTGCAAATTATTCTTAGACTATACATGTGTGATATTAATACAAAAAATTAAAGTAATAGCATGTATGTAATAACTCTGCACTTTGCGTACACATTATTTATACAGTATTACTGTATTTGTACTTTATGGTAACGTGTACTACACGTACACTTTATGGTAACCAAATGTCAGTCGGTATTGTACTTTTCAATTTTCACTTTGATTTATATTGTAATTTGATTTTTATTGTAATTAAAACGCATATTCTACTAAAATAACAATTTTCTTATCAGTGTTAGGTATATTATGATTTTCAATGAACTTAAAAAAATGATCTATTATTGTATAGTTAAATTTTTAATTCAGTTCAATTTTCATTACCACCCCATATATTTTGTATAGTTTTAGTACCCTTCATTTCTGATAAAAAAATATTTACCATTACTTTAATTTAATAAGATTTTCATAATAATAAACTTTCTGAATGGTACTAGCGTCTGCTTTTTAAAATTAAGCATAAATTGTTAAAGTTTTCTATATCGTCTATTATTAATAAACTAACAAGGAGGGGTTCCACCTTCCGGGAAATGTATTTCGTTGCAACTTTGGGAGCTGTTTTCTGGTAGCCAAATATGAAAGAATTCATATGAAATTCAGTCTCATAGGCTGTTTGACGAAAGTTATACGCAGTTAACGAAAAATTGTGAAAAATATATGTTTAAGCTTAATTGCTAATAACTCTAAAAGAAATAGATGCACATACTTAAACTCAAATATATTAAATAGTTTAGATCAAGTAGATATAGTTTAAAAAAAAGAAGCTCAAATATCTTAATTTGGACAACAGTTATGGCAAAAATAAGAATTAGATGAATTATTTGCCTAAAATGTCTATCAAACTCTAATACTAAATTTTCGTTAAAATTTTATCTAATTCTTATTTTTCCCATAACTTTTGTCCAAATTGAGATGTTTGAGCTTGTTTTTTTTTAACCTTTAGAGGGCCGGGGTTTTGAAAAATTTGAATATCGCCTTTTTCTATAGGAACGTGGTCTAAGGTCCCTGAGTTAGAGCCAAACTAACTTGCGAAATTGGTGAGTCAGACCCCTTACGCCTAGAGGCGTATTCTGGTCCGGTACGGTAAAGCCAAATGTTGAAATTGCAAAATTTCTGAAAAACGTTAAAATGCACTATTTATTTCATTTTCATCTGTATTTAGATTTTATCTGGTCATTCTATATCAATATTACTTGAAAAATATTACAAATTTATTGCTGAATATAATTTTCAAACGAAATGGACATTTTGCAAATTTGACCTTCAAATGACCTTGACGCTGAGGTCATGAGGTCAATCCGACTTCAGATTCTGATTCAGCGACCCCAAAAACATGAGTATTCTAAATGAAAAATTGTAACTAGTGCCTTCTGAAACTCCTATACATAATTTTCAAGTAGGATTCACAGCGAAACTAGAAATGTCTTGGAAACTTAGCCATATTGCATCCCCCATTTTAAATTTAATTTTTTTGGTTGTAGAATTATGTTTGGAGACTTCGTTAACCCTCACACCTGAATTGAGTTATGTAAATGAAAAAAATTGAGTACTTATGAAAAAAAATGTTTACGCCTCTAGACGTTTTCCGGCCTTCTAAAGGTTAAACCATGTCAACTTGATCTCAACTATTTATTGAATTTGAGCTTGAGCAACTACGTCTATTTCTTTCCCAGTTATTGGCAATTAAGCTTCAACATATTTTTTTCATAATTTTTCGTTAACTGCGTATAACTTTCGTCAAACAGCCTATGAGATTGAATTCCATATGAATTCTTTCAAATTTGGGTACCAGAAAACAGCTCTCAAAGTTACAACAAAATCTGTTTCCCGGAAGGTGGAATCCCTTTTTGTAAGTATTTCTGAACAATCTCTATAATTTTATCAACTAATTGGTATGTTTAAGCAATGAGCCAAATAGTTATTGGTAATCAACAAGTAAACCTACTTATATGGAGACCGTTGATGGAGAAACACATGTGATTTTATCTTTATATACAATTTTGATTGTTTCATTAAGTTTATTTATACTAACTTTTATACATTATAATTAATGCAGTTGGAAATATGATTGATTCTACTAAATACATATGTAGATTATAAAATGGATATTTACTATGGTACTGTTCAATAACTGATAACTTATAATGCATGGTAAGTACATAACCTAAAGGAATTGCAACTTGAAAACGTACTCCGTTTGCTGAGTGTACGAGGTGCGAAGTAATCGTCGAGTCGAACTGTGCACGCACCTTTTAGAGGGAACCGTCGTCTGCTAGTTCTTAACAAGCTCAATCGAGATATGGCTATCAATACAAAATAGTGTTCTAGATACATTTTGTAACGATCACGCAGCGTATTAGAGCATGGCAACCAAGGCGAAATAAACTATTGATAAAAATAGTAATCATTTATTATAATAATAAATAAATGGTTTTGGGCACCAGCCGCGTATAATTTTGGTGAATTTACAGAACGAATGCTTGGCTGCGTACGAGATGTGGCGGTTTGCTACTCGAGTGGTAAAGGGTGAGAAGTGGGGAGAAATGGGAAGCACACTTACAAAAGAAGGAATAAATGCATTGCACCTGCTACGAAGGCGTGCATCCACCTTGGGCGGTATACAGGAGGAGCATATCCTGGGTTCACGCTCGAAATGTTGCTTTCCAGACACATACACATATGAAGGATAATAGCAATCCTATTGTCAACGCATCGTCAATGTGGCCACGACGGCGTATCGAAGAGCTCTCTCGAGCTTCGGCAGGCTCGTTCACTGCTACGCTGGACGGTCCCGACGTGCGCACGCAGCTTCTTGTGTCGAACCGTCCGTCGACCGTTGTCATCCCGCGTAAATCGTACGCTGAGTGTTCGCGGTCGTGCGGATATGACGAGTGCGGCTTCAACTAGGTGTGTTGAAAAAAGTACGTCTTTTTTTCGGAAAGCTTCGACGGTTGATTATACTCGCAAAGATGCTGCAAAGTGAGACACTCTCTGCGCGTCGCTCAGATTGTCTCGCCTCGCAGATATCCATCGAAAACTAAAAATCAAATAAATTTTAATTATATTATTAATTATATTATTGATATTAAATTTTGAAATTTGCAGTTACTATATAGCCAACGTTACGGGGGTTCCATACTCAATTTTTGATGATTAATTAATAAAAAAGTAGAACCGTATGTGAAAAAATAAGACAAGAAGCGCCTTCGTTTATTGACAATCTAACTGTGTGCTGAATTTTAGAATAAAATATTATTGCGTTTTTGAGAAAATACTTACCAAAAATATCAAATTTTTTCACCTTTGAGGTTAGGTTCACATTTTTGGTAAAACTTTTCTCAAAAGCGCAATATAATGTTAATCTGAAATTCGGCACACAGTTATATTATCAATAAATGAAGGCACCTCTTCTCTTATTTTTTCACATACTGTTTTATTTACAAATGTATTACTAATGATCGCGATCACCGATAAGATAGGGAGGATAAATATTGATTATGGCACCCCGTTAAACTATCTGTTTTGAATTAAAAAAACCAACAATCTACGGTATTTGAAATAAAAGTGATGAAAGTGGCAGCTCATTCTTTTTTAGAACCGACGCATAACGGAAAAACGTTTATTTCCATTTCTAATATATGATACAAGTTTCCTACCGTCTTAGTATCCGTTGTATTTTTCTATTTAATTTTTTGTCGTCCACTTTTGGCTGCTGTTTTAGTATTCCAATTTTTACCAATATCGTGAACTTATGTATCTGCATTGCATATCTTAGGACACAGTTCACACAGTGCCTGTTGACAAAGAGAGGTTATGTTTCAAATCGTATTTTTCAAATTTGAACGATATTTTATTATAAATTCAACTTTTGTACTTGTTGTACACTTAAAATGTATATTAAAAATATGCCTCTATCCCGTTCTCTAGCTGTCATTATGTTAAATAATTGGAATTAAACAAATAGTGCACCCAACATTCAGTGTCGACGTAGTACAATGTATTTGAAAGTACGATGTGCGTGCAGCAAACAGCCCGATCGTGCACGCACCTCCTTTAGAATCCGTCGCCCATTCCACCACGAATAAAATAAAACATATTTCAATAAGCTGGAAACGCTTAGCATCTCCAGCTACTGGTGGATTTTCAAACTACTTAGCTAAACTTTTTCTTATTCATCTGTCTGCTAAATTACACATTTAAAAGGAATGAATGTCGTTTTTATTTTTCGTTCAATCGATTATGTATTCCTCTAGTTTTTACTGAAAAATGATTCTAAGATAATGTAAAATGTTGCCTCTACTTTGTTTCTTGATGCTTGTAATTGCAATCATTATTTATTTCCATCGCAAATATCTAGTACCAGCTTTCCAGCATCTTTGTATCAATTGTATTTTTCTATTTATTCTTTCGTCATGCACTTTTGACTTTCTTTTTAGATACCTTTACCGACTGTGGTGGGGAAACAGGCGGTCCAATGCCGCGGCGAGCACTCCGCAGTCTACGTTCGCACTCGCGCACGACCCCGTCCTTCACTTTACACACTTATCACTCGTGGATGCACTAACACACAAGGTTAGTTCTAGGGCAGATGCCGATACTAGGCGATTGCCTAATTTTTTGAGAAAGGGATGAGAGTAGGGAAACACACACACTCTCTTGTTCTCTCATCCCTTACGTATTGTCGCGCGCGTAATTGTACACTCGTAATGAAATAAACATGTGTCGTCGGTTGGCTGTGACATACCAAAGGCTTCGACGGCTTACAATTAGTGAATTTAAGTATTCTATTCATCATGAAAAGATTGTGTGACGATTTCCGTCACAAAGCTTCCACCTTCTACACTCCACTTCCCTCATGAGTTGAAAGAAAGGCACAATCTATCCACGACCACGGGCTGTACGCTTTTCTTTTTTTTTCGAATGGAGGCTGCTTCATTGATTCTTCGTGATCCGCATGATGTTGACGTGGCGTACAGTCACAAAGCCTAGCCTTCGCTGACTGTTCTCACGTACGCCGCTATGTTTTTCCTATCGCTTTACATGGCAACCCGAGGTCGTACATATCTCTTCACACCGGATATGTGAACTTCGGTCCGTTTCCGACTCTTCTAGCCTCAGAACTATTGGCGATAGTACTTCTTTAACTTCAAAGGGTCCATTATACTTTAGCGCCAGTTTAGCAGAAATCGTTCTAATGATCGCCTACCCAAAACAAAGCAAGCCGTCTTTTTCTGTTGTAGGTCTTTTCTTGACGTCTTTGCTCCTCATCAATGTGTTTCTTGACTAACAAGGATTGGTCACACCCTCTGGGAAACGGATCCTTACCAAACTCTAGGATATGGTTTCTGCTATAAAAATATAAAGAATGCCGGAGTTTTAGTGTCCAATGTCCTTTCTTACGATAGATATACACTACCGATCATAAATTTCCGAAAAAATTTTGTAAAACAGGTAATAGTTTAAACAGTAATAACTCCGATTCTATTGATCGCAGAGTAAAAATAAAAAAGGCAAATTAAAGGGCAATCCAAATACTAACTTTCCATGTTTTTAAAAAAAATTTTAAATTGATTTTTATAGTTTTTATTTTGCTGTAAGTAATGAAGAATTTTCTACAATTTTTCAAATTTATTAAATCACTTGTAATTTTTTTAAATATGAAGATAATTGAAAAATTCAAACGGGAAATGAAAGATCATAAAAAAGTGTTAAAGTTTTTACTCTACATTTTTTTCGATACGTTGTGTTTTAAAAAAGTTACAAGTGATTGAACATTATACCTTTTCCAAAAAATTTTATTATTTATTATTAAATTTATTATTGTATGTATGATTACCGTACTATCCTTTTTCGGAAAAGGTATAAAAGGTATGACTTTTTTTTTAGTATTCCAACATTTACCAATATCGTGAAATTGTGCGTCTGCACTGTATTTGTTAGAAATCTATCCAGTTTTTACAAAATTAAAATAAATCATTGTTGCCTGTTAACTAAGAGAGGTTATGATTGAGATCGTATTTTTTAAATTATAAACACAATTTAACACAATTCAAACTTTTGTACTTATAATTTATTTAATATATGTATTACAAATATGCCTCCACTGTGTTTATAGGTTGTCATGTTATTATATAATAGTAGTAGGAGAAATAATGCATGTAATATACAGGTGTCGGCATAGTAGGATTTAATTCAGGTATGGCATCCCCTTAAACTATCTGCGTGGACGATAAAATTAATCTTTCAAAATAAACTGTTTTGTGCTAAATTACAAGTAACATTAGTAAATGATAAATTAACATAAAGTGAAAGTAATACGTAATTTTCAGGAATATTAAATTTGTCTTTTAGTTCTAAACTATTATTAATACATGATTTAAGTAATTTTATGTCTGATTTTAAATCCTTATAAATATGATATAATAGGCCAAAAGATAAACTTGGTATGTTAAATTGTAGGTAGACCATAGCACTTTCATAATCATCAATTTTCATAATCATTAAAGAATTATTTCAGAAATGAGGGCGAGAAAATTTGTTGTATATTACCGTATATTTTTGTACATTCCTATGTATTTGCGTATATATCCATACATTTTTTTATTCAAAAGGAAAGGATTTAGTTCGTGAGAGGCCGATATTATTATATTCATTTTTTTATACATTTCTGTATAATTTTGTAAATTTCTGTACATTTTTGTACAACTTTAGCAGTTACTAGACTTTTGTACAGAAATGTACAGAATTGCACAAAAATGTACGCAAATATATGTATGTATACGGAAATATACCAGAAGGTACAAAAGGAAACGTGCTCAATAAAGTGAAATTTTTTTTTATTTTTAATTTTAAGTAAAAAAAGTAAGGAATTAATCAAAGAATATATATATATATATATATATATACACATTTGTAGTATAAATCACCTATACAAGCTTCTAGGACACTGATTATATAACTTTTACCGTTAATATTCATCAAAGTATATTGCGTATATGGGTGATTCTCATCTAAAGTTCAAATTTCGACATTCGATTAAGATTTTAAAAAATAGTTTAATTTTTCACTTTACGAATATTATATGGAAGTATGCGTGTAAAATGATCAATAGACATATATATATGTAAAAACTGATTTAATTATATCTAAGTAGTTACAAAGTACTTAATTTTATGTTATTTTTTAGGGAAAGAATAATAAAGATTATTAATAATGAAATTGACAGGGAATTTCACATGCAAGGGGAATTACATGACAATATTTTTATTTTTCCAGACTTTTACTACAAAATAGACAATTCGGAATAATCACGTAATAAACTACTACATGAGTATAAAATTACCGAAAAAGGATAGTACGGTAATCATACATACAATAATAAATTTAACAATAAATAATAAAAATTTTTGGAAAAAGTATAACGTTCAATCACTTGTAACTTTTTTAAAACACAACGTATCGAAAAAAATGTAGAGTAAAAACTTTAACACTTTTTTATGATCTTTCATTTCCCGTTTGAATTTTTCAATTATCTTCATATTTAAAAAAATTACAAGTGATTTAATAAATTTGAAAAATTGTAGAAAATTCTTCAATACTTACAGCAAAATAAAAACTATAAAAATCAATTTAAAATTTTTTTTAAAAACATGGAAAGTTAGTATTTGGATGTCGCACAAATGTTGCACAAATGTCGCAATTATCGTTTTTAGCGTTCTATTAGTTCTCTCAACCGGGTCGGCTTGTGGACGGTAAAGAGGGTTTCTGAAATATTTTATGCCATACTCCTTCATTATTCGCGACATTATGCCGTTGATGAACTCACAAGGGAAGTACATGATCTCCGGGAAACGGATCTCATCCTAACTTTGGTATATCTTTTATAATATAAAAATATGAAGAAAGCCAAGTTATCTCTTGCCAATGGCCACTTTTACGGAAGTTATTCGACATCCAATAATAATAGCAGTAAAAATTACTTCCAATTCGATCGCTTATAACTCGGAAACATATAAAGATAAACAATCAAACCAAAAACCAGAAGAAAGTTGAGTTCAAGTAGATATAGTTTGAAAAAAAAGCTCAAATTGCTCAATTTGAAGCAAAGTTATGAAGAAAATAAGAAATTGAAGAAATTTTAACCAAAATTTAATATGAAAAATTTATTGTTTCTTTTGGCCTAATAATCTTCAATTTCTTATTTTCTTCATAACTTTGCTTCAAATTAAGCAATTTGAGCTTCTTTTTTCAAACCATATCTACTTGAACTCAACTTTCTTCTGGTTTTTGGTTTGATTGTTTATCTTTATTTGTTTCCGAGTTATAAGCGATCGAATTGGAAGTAATTTTTACTGCTATTATTATTGGATGTCGAATAACTTCCGTAAAAATGGCCATTGGCAAGAGATATCTTGGCTTTCTTCATATTTTTATATTATAAAAGATATACCAAAGTTAGGATAAGATCCGTTTCCCGGAGGTCATGTACTTCCCTTGTCAGTCCCGATTTTCCGTTATTAGAAAATCTGGTATTTCCCAACGGAAGACTACGAGTTCCTCGAATGCTTTCGACACCGACTTATCGGTCGCCGTACGTAATAGTTCGAGCTCTATCCATCTCGTAAATAAGTGTTGAAATACGATGATGTATTTGTATTGATATCTACTACGTGGAAGCTCCATTACGTCTGCTGCCACAACAGCCCCGGGTCTGTCAATGATCCGTTTACCCATCAAGCCTTGAGGACCTGCTTGATACGTCTTATAGCTCTGACAGATCAGACACTGTAAGACGAATTGGCGGGTATCGTGGTAGACACTTGATCAATAGTTGTCTATTGCAACACATTCCTAAGTTTTTTCACCCCCATATGACCCATAGATGGGTGGAAATGAGATTATACTAAAACTCGGTTTCTCTACTCTAAGGGTAAAACAAGGCACCAACCTTCTTTTCATTCTGTTACAGAGTCCAGGAGTTTATCGCTTGTAAAACGATATATCAACCTCAATTTTCGACTCAGGAAATCTCTGAGGGCATGAGCGCACATCGTTTAATCTAGCAATATACGATGGGTCTGTAATTTCTTCGGCACGAGAAAGCGCGTCCAGGACATAGTGTAAAACTCCTTTCTTATGCACTATTTCAAAGTCCCATTGCTGTATTACAAATATCCATTGTGCCAACCTACCCGACGGCTCCTTGAGATTTTTGAGCCATTTGAGAGTACTATGGTTGGTCAAACCATAAATCTATAGGCTTCAATATATGGTCAAGCCTTGGAGAGCCAAGCATTCCTTTTCCGTTGTCTTGTAATTACGTTCAACACGATTCAATAATCGGCTAACGTAGACAATCGGATGCAGGAAACCCTCATCGTCCAGTTGCATCAACACCGCACCTATTGCTAAGTCACTTGCATCACTTTGGGCAGTAAATGGCTTAGAAAAGGCTGTATGCAGCAACTTGGTAAGTGGAGCGCTAATGTCAGCCTCTCGATTAATGAATCGAGAATACCAGCCTGCCATTCCGAGAAAGGATCTCAGCTGTTTGACATTACAAGAGTGGGGTAATCAAGGACCGGGTTGACTCGTTCATCTTCAGTGCGCCAGCCGTCTGCGTCCAATTTGTACCCAAGGAAAATTACGTTGGAGCAGCAAAACTCATACTTCTCTCGATTCACTTTGAGCCCAGCGTCGTTCAACTTCCTTAGTACGTATTCGAGCCATTTTAGATGGTCCTCAAAAGTTTCGGTAATGACGATCAGGTTGTCTAAGTAACCGAACACATGAGGTTCCACCTTAGGCCCGAAAATTGCATCTATAAACCGTGCAAAGGTCACAGAAGCATTCACGAGGCCAAAAGGCATTCTTGCGACCTGCCGCAGAGCCGATTCTCGTTCAGCAAATGCAGTATAATGACGGTTTGCCTCGACCATTAATATTTGGAAGTGTGCTTTCTAAAGGTCAGCTTATTCAATATGGTATCCATATTAGGGATTGGATAAGAATCACGTTTTGTAACTGCACTAAGGTGTCAAAAATCGATACACGAGCGATAACTTCCTTCGTCCTTACGGACGATGACCGGAGCAGCTGACCAATCGCTCGCACTCGGTCCAAAATAATGCTCTTGTCAAACATCTTTTTGACATCAATCTTGGGAATTCGAGGATCTTGGGAGACATACGTCTTGGATTATGACGATCCGGCATTGCACCAGGAACAACATCTATGTGGTGCTCCGTTAATGACGGAAAGCCGTGAACGTCTCCCGAAAGCAAGAGTAGGCTTTCAACTAGGTAGGTTTCCGCTGGTCGTCTTGTATCTCAACTATACCAGCAGATTCAGCTGAAATCCTCGAATCAATGTCATACGGTGTATCTCTTACGAAGTGTTTCCAATCACTCTCGCCACTACGCTAGAGAGCTTCGCCTATTTTGACTTCTATATTCCAATGTTGTAGAAAATCCATACCGAGAATGATGGAGTTCTCAATATTCTCTACAATTCTCAGTTGAATATTGCCAAGGTCTTATACACAGAATAGGATGTCGATAAGGCCAAGGACTTTTGGTGCTGGTCCAGCCACACCTTTTACGATAACCTTGATAGGTCTCCATTTAAACTTATACCATTCGACAACATCTGATCGTACAAGAGAGACCATTGCGCCAGGTTCGAAAAGTGTTTTGTTGTCCTTTCCACCATATCGTGCCAAAAAGAAAAGCCCGTTATCCGATGGGATGGCAGCCATCATCTGATCGGTTTGACCATCGTCGTTAGGAGTCGATGCTGTGTGCGTCATTTTAGACGTACTTGGTACGGCATCTGCCCCCCCCCCTGAACTGTACTTCTCGACAACGAGTTTGTACGGTTCATGTTATGCACACCATCGACAACTACCTTCTCCATCAAGGGTTCGTTGTTGAGGACAATTTCCTTCTCCACCAAGGGCTTCTTGTCCTCTTTACTAGGTGTGTCATAACGGGGTGACGACGAGCAAGAACTAAAGTCGGTCACTCCGATAGTGCTAAGCGACTGAGATAACAATTGTCTTACGCTCTCTTTACCAATTATATCTCTGATACCTTAGCCCAGTCGTTAGCCTCATGCTTTTGTTGGTCTAATAAGGCTCCTTGTCCTGTTTTACCTTGCAAAGCTTGGATGGGACTGACAGGTTGTGTTCTACGAAATATTCCATCTGCCAAGTCCCCAGAATGTTTAAGATCCTTATACACACAATCAGACTTACTTTCAACACCAACTTCGGTCTGATTTGACCTCCGGGAAACGGTTCTTACCCTAACTTTGGTATATCTTTTGTAATGTAGAAATATGAAGAAAGCCCAGTTACTGCTTGCTAATGGCCACATTGACGAAAGTAGATGCAAGTAGACGAAAAACCCGGTGGACGAATACCCAACAGGCGCGATGGACACGTAGATTTATCCCTGCGGTTGCTCCGTGGAAGAGGAGAAAGCACGGTAAGGTAGACTTCTATCTCACCAAATTTTTCTCTCGACACGGATACTTCCGCGGCTATCTACATAAGATGGGCAGACTTGCTTCACCTGGATGCAAGTACTGCGGATGGGTCTATAATGACGCTGATCATACGTTCATCGCCTGCGAGCGTTGGCAGATCAACGTCAACGACTTGAAACGAACATAGAAGCGATCACGCCGGAAAACGTGACGAGACTTATGATGACGAAAGGGGACAACTGGCACCTGATCGCAAATTACGTTACGAATGTGTTGCGGAGCATAAAAGCAGATGGATGTCTGATAGATTGAGCGAATGTGATTTGAGAATAAACGAGTAAAAGAATGAATGTGTTCTTTGGACACGCAAGGACATCTGCCCAGTCTGAAGTAATGTGAATAACAGTTCCGGGCTAGTGTCGGTGCGAACAGAGATATGTGGGTTTAGTGAGTAGTTTGCTCCTACTGAGTCTGCTCTTGCGAGGGGGTGGATAGTTTGCCGGTTGCGCGAAAAATGTCATTACCACAGACTGAAAAATAATAATAATAATAATAATAATAATAATAATAATAATAAGCATAATAATCTTAAATAAAGATTAAATCTGCTTAAATAAAAAAAAGCTAAAATTGCTCCATTTGGAGTAAAGTTATGAAGAAAATAATAAATTGAAGAATTTTAGGTTAAAAGAAATAATAAACTTTTGATATTAAATTTTGGTTACAATACCTTCAATTTCTTATTTTTATCACAACTTTGTTCCAAATAGAGCAACTATAGCCTCTTTTTTTAAAATATATTTACTTGAATTCGACTTTCTTTTGGTTTTTAGTTCGATTGTTTATCTTTATTCTTTTCGGAGTTATAAGCGATTAAAAAGTATTTAATGTTTTTAGTTTTAAGGTTATTTTACTTGCGTATATTTGCATTAAATTCACACATGGCGTCAGTTACCATCAGTCGGTAATACATATCTTTCTCTGTTTGATTAGTTATCTTGCGGTTTTATATATAATTCTTATTTATTAGCTTATGTATTAGATATTGTTAGTGTTCGATTACTTCTATTATACTTATTATTTTTAGTAAATAACGCGAAAGTATTTTTCATGATGTAAATTGGCTAATGATCATTGTTGTAAATAATATACTGTTTGTGAAATCCTCGTTTTAAGTGTGCAATTTGAAACTAAAATTGCGTTGCTTTAGAAACAGAATTGTATAGAATCTGTATAATATGTGTTGATGAATGTTGTATGTAAAATTCAAAATCGTTTTAGTAAATATTTTTAAATGTCCGTATCCACTAAATATATATTTAATTTCTTGATGTTAAAGTCAGTTTTAGAAATTGCAGCAAAATAGTGATATTTTCAGTAATATCAAATGAGCCGAACAATTTTAAAAACCAAAATATTTGATGTTTTAGTGACTTAAGATCAGTAAAGTGCAATAATATTCAATTAATGGTTATAATTAAAATTTCGCCAAAGTCTCTTTCGAAATTTAAATTTCGCACCAGCATCTGAATCGGTTAGTCCGTGTTTATTGTAAAATTAATTGTTTTAAATAAAAATTATGTGTTGTCTCCACAAGCTATCTTAACAAGCAACATTTCTGTCAAGGGACAATAAATAATATTGTTTCGTTTCTGATAAAAATTTGACTTACTAAAAAAGGTGAAACATAACCTCTTCATTTAGTAAGTCAGATTTCAAAAAAACGACTAAATATTAATTTCTCATCTTTGACACATTTTGATAAATTTTGTGGCGCAGATATTTAAATTTATAAAAAAACTTTGGCATCGCCCCAAAGGTATCTATTATGTCTTTTGTAGAATGCATATATTTTGAGTTACAAAGTTATGAAAATTGGTCATATAAGTGCAAAACTGCAAAATACGTGATTATTGCGGTTATTAATACATATTCTAGGTTCAAAAAGGAGGTGTTTATCAGAAAATCAATAATTTTTAAATTTTCAATTTCTGATTTGGTATGGAATACTCCACACATATATATATTTATATGTATTGTAACGGGGTGGGTACTAGGGAATGTAAGGCCCCGCTTAGGCCCAATTTGTCCCAAGTTACCAACCTTAAGTGTGCAGTCCCACGATGCGGCCGGGAATCACTTTGATTCCCGTGCAATGCCGTTAACAACGTCAAACACCTCGTTTCACTCAGATACCGTGTGTTGGGCCCTATGCCCAAAATTTCCAACTAGGATAAACACCGGAGAGGGCGGTATTCGTAGGATAGGACAGTAACCGGTAAAACACTATCAACAATCGATATTTTACGTTAATCGGCGAGAAAGATCGTCTTGTCGAGTCAATTTATTAAATAAATAATTAAAGAATAATAAATTAACATTAACCATTAAAGGAGAGTCGTACCGATGACTACCCCCGAGGTCAGCGCGAAAACTAATCGTTAAAACTTATTAACGGTCGAATAGTAAGCAACCGATCCCGGAATGATCGGCTGCTTAACCTGATGGCTACTACGTCACGCTGTGTGATGTATATACCTCTGACGTAGGGAGCTCTGACGTAGTAGCTGCCTACGTCACGCGCGCCTTTTCTCGTGAAGTGGCTCCCGTAAACCACTGACCTATCTACCCGGGCGGGATTTGTCACGAGAGGGGAAAAAAGGAACGCTTCCTCACCTGGACCTTACCAGGAAAATCGGGATACGAAATTATAAGACACGCGGGTCTGTTTGTGGTGCACCACTTACCGCGAATCTCCGTAATTCGTACGGTGGGAAAAAGGGGCTGGGCGACTGAGAGAGCTTGGCCTCGGCTCTACCTCTTTCTCTCACTCTAATGGCCGAAACGGCTGCTGACTCCTTTCCTCCTTTTTTTATGGAACGGCGGGGCGTACTACTCTGCACGCTGACGTGGTGGTTGGTTGGGAGAACTGGCTCACACCCACACACTAAATACACCAACACTCTAGTTCTTTGTCATATAAAAAGAATCGTACCGGCTTTGACACCACGTTGCTTCACGTTCCTGCGCGCGCATCCTTCTCTATACTCTTTTCAGTTACTCACCTGATCGGTAACTCGCTTACCGTTATAATATATATATTGTGTACTTATATATTATCTGATAAAAAAATCTTTAATTATTTCTCCCATCCTATTTCTACTTATATTTTGCTTAAACTCCATAAAGAGCTTCTGTAATAGAAAGTACTAAAATTAAAGCGGAATAAACGATAAGTATTTTTTACCATACCATACATTGTATTTTTTTTAATTAAACTTTTATATATTTTGCTTAACCTCTATAAAAAGTTTTTATTAACTTCCACAAAACTGATAACAAGAAACTTGTTTTTTTTATTCTCTTCAAATAAACAATGTCTATCCATCCCGTGCTTTACATCAGTAAATAAACAATTTTATAGAATAATAATAACTCATTTGTGCAAAATTAATTTCTGCATAACTAATAAAAAGTAATTTCTTTCTTTTTTATGCTCTTTAAATTAAAACACGTTCACTGGGGATCAGGGTGAACGGCTCCCATACAATAAAATAACAACACTTTTATTCGAGCTAGAGACTTTAATAATAATAAATTGATAAGAATACAATAAATAAACGAACAAACTAGTCACGGTCGCCAGCCACGTTCACGCGGCAAAATTTATATCTTTATCACACGCGATTACCGCACACACACGCACAATCACAGCTTGCACGGGAAGCTGGAAAACAGGGAGTTTAGGCAGGAACTCTCACCTGCAGATGCTTGAAAGGAAACAATTAATAAACAATAACCACTCTCGGTAATAACTAAGAAAAATCTATGTTCAACGTCTCGTTCGACGGCCCGACTCGGAATCACCGAGTTCGTCTCGATGTACCGATCAGCGAGTCCGCGCGCATGCGCCACGCGCAACAGTTGGCTCTCGTTCGCTTGACTCGGCCGATCCGACGTGCGTGTCTTGTTTATGTACAGTGAACACCTCCGTCCCCGTGCACCGTATTAACTGCTGGATACTAACAACCCGGAGTCGCTTCTACAGGAACAACGTCAATAAACGGTAAAATACTCTCGTTCCATACAATAACCTGTATTAATGTTAGTTCGTCCGAGTTTGTTTATTTGTTTCAGGTGCGGCATGCGGGAACACTATATTGGAGATTTCCTCAGCTACTTCTTCCTCACCAGGTTCCGGAGATGCCTGTTCTATTCTCAAGTCAATATCTAGCTAGATTGTCCGAGGTAATGTACATATAGCGTCGTTTCTTCCTTTAAATTTAATCTATTGTGGAAGTAATATCCTAACCTCAACTCACCTCTCCTTCTCCTTACCTGCAACTAGATTTTGACAACCTTCTGCTTTCCTCAACTCTAATTTTATATTCAGTATGATTTATTTAATACTGTTGCAGGTACTCGAAGGAGGTTTTGTCCCAACGAAGGATCATTACTTCTTGGAGGAGGCTGGATGTTTACTTGTTGTCGATGCTGTCCAATATTATATGTTCTACTTCAACTGCTACCTTCTACGATCACCTTCTCCAGGACATAAGGAACAGGATTTATAACAGGATCTCACTCAACTACTTCAGGATTCAACTTCAACAACCGGATAATTATTTACAGGAATGTTACAAGGACAGTGATTGTGTGCTTGTGTGCTTATGCGTATCTTCTACTGGAGTGCGTACTCCTTCCTCACGATCTAGCCTATCTGGATTCCGAGTGAGTTTTATAATTAATTCCTATAAGCTACGGGGCTTTGTAATATTAAATATATAATATAAATATAAATCAAGTATGTGACATGCAGTTAGAACTGCCATGTCACAAAATAAAATAATACTTGCACCACGCGTTGGATTGCCATCTTACTTTTGAATTATACGTCTGATTTAAATTAAATAGCGTATTGCATATGCAATATTTTATGTTTTCTTATTAAGTAAGATTAGAAGAATTATATAACGACATATGTTTCTAATGAGGAATAAAGCACGGGAAGGATAGACATTGTTTATTTAAAGAGAATAAAAAAAAGAAGTTTCCTTTTCATCAGTTTTGTTGAAGTTAATAAAAACTTTTTATAGAGTTTAAGCAAAATATATAAAAGTTTAATTAAAAAAAATACAATGTATGGTATGGTAAAAAATACTTGTCGTTTATTCCGCTTTGATTTTAGTACTTTCTATTGCAGAAACTCTTTATGGAGTTTAAGCAAAATATAAGTAGAAACAGGATGGGAGTAATAATTAAAGATTTCTTTATCAGATAATATTTTTGAAAGTGTGATTGAAAACCATACTTGCGAATGTTGACACCTTCGTGGAAGGTGTTTTATATAAAGTACTGTCTAGAGGCACAAATTTAACCTGTTTATAATACAGAGCTAACACAAAGTATTTTTCATCCTGTTCCCACTGTTTTTTTATACCGCTATGGTTCAGTTGCATTTACGCATTTACCTTGGAGTGATAGAAAAGTATCTCTACTTATTTCAGTATCCATCTAATCCCCTGTAAGCTGCTAAAAATACAAATATTATTATACAATTGTAAAAAATTAATTTTTTAACATTTCTAATGCTGGATTTTTAGTTTTAACCCTTACAAGAATTGTAATACTAATCTGAATTACTATAAAATTATGAACATTTTTATTATTATTATTCTGCCATGCATTGTTTGAATTTTACAATCTTGTCACTGTCACATAATCATATTACTCATTATATTCTCAGATCCGATTTATTTATAAATTTTTTGTATTAAATACGGTGTGACATGGCAGTTCTAATTGCATGTTACATACTTAGTTTATATTTATATATTAATTATTCCAAAACCCCGTAACTTATAGCAATTAATTGTAAAACTAGATAGTCTAGACCGTCAGGAAGGAGTACGCACTCCAGTGAGACATACCCACAAGCACATAAGCACTGTTCCTGTAGTGTCCCGCATAATAAACTATCCATTTAGTGAAGTCGAATCCTTGAGTAGTTGGGTAAGGTCCTGTGTCAAATCCTGTTCCTTATGTCCTGGAGAAAGTAATCGTAGAAGGTAGCAGTTGAGGTAGAATAGATAATATTTATAAGCATCGACAACAAGTAAGCATCCAGTCTCCTCCAAGAAGTAATGGTCCTTCGTTGGTACAAAACCTCCTTCGAGTACCTGCAACAGTATTAATAAATAATACTGAATTGAAATTAGAGTTGAGGAAAGCAGTAGGTTGTCAAAACCTAGTTGCAGGTAAGGAGAAGGAGAGGTGAATTGAGGTTAGGATATTACTTTCACAAGATATTAATTTTAAAGGAAGAAACAACATTATTTCATTACCTCGGACAATCCAGCTAGATGTTGACGTGAGAGTAAAACAGTCATCTCCGGAACCTGGTGAGGAAGAATTAGCTAAGGAAATCTGCGGTGCAGTATTGATGTTGTCGTTACCGCATGCCGCACCTGAAACATACAAACAAACTCCGACGAACTCACATTAATACAGGTTATTTATATGGAACTATAGTATTTTACCGTTTGTTGGCGTTGTTCCTGTTGATGAGGCTCCGGGTTGTTAGTATCCAGCAGCTGAGAAGGTGCACGGGGACGGAGGTTTTCACTGCACGTAAACTGTACGGGCGTCGGATCGGCCGAGTCAAACAAACGAGAGCCACCTGATGCGCGTGGCGCATGTGCGCGGACTCGCTGCTCGGCTCAACACGACGAACTCGGGGAAATGTAAGGCCCCCGCTTAGGCCTAACTTGTCCCAACTTACCAACCTTAAGTGTGCAGTCCCACGACGCGGCCGGGAATCACTTTGAGTCCCGTGCAATGCCGTTAACAACGTCAAACACCTCGTTTCACTTAGATACCGTGTGTTGGGCCCTATGCCCAAAATTTCCAACTAGGATAAACACCAGAGAGGGCGGTATTCGTAGGATAGGACAGTAACCGGTGAAACACTATCAACAATCGATATTTTACGTTAATCGGCGAGAAAGATTGTCTCGCCGAGTCGATTTATTAAATAAACAATTAGATATTAATAAATTAACACCAAGTCAACATCAACAATATACGGGGAGTCGTACCGATGACTACCCCCGAGGTCAGCGCGAAAATAAGTAGCTTAAACCTATTAACCGACGAGTTACGAGCAACCGATCCGGGAATAATCGGCTGTTTAACCTGATGGCATACGTCACACCGTGTGACGTATGTATCTCTGACGTAGGGAGCTCTGACGTAGAAGCTTTCTACGTCACGCGCGCCTTCTCTCGTGAAGTGGCTCTCGCGAACCACCGACCTGTCTAACCGGGCGGGATTTGTCACGACAGGGGGAAAAAGAGGAACGCTTCCTCACCTGAACCGTACCAGGTAAATCGGGACACGAAATATTAGGCGGACACGCGGGTCTAAAAGTAGTGCATCACTTACTGCGAATCTAGATATTTCGTCTAAGCGGGAAAAGTCTGTGCCACTGAGAGAGAGCTCGTAATCATGTATCTTCCTCTCTCTCTCTCACTCCAACGGTCGGGAAGGCTGGCTACTCCTTGCTTTCTTTTTTCGCTTTGTGTGGGCCGTGCTGCTCCGCACGCCGACGTGGAGATTAGTGGGGAGGAAAATCTCACACCCACTCATCAAATGCACCGACATTTCGGTTCTTTTTCCCATAAAAAGTAAACGTCGGTCAACGTTGTTGTTGCCGTGCGCGCGCGAACTCTATTTCGTTACTGCCAGGTGGGCGCGCACGATTCTCGCGCGCTCGTGCGCGCGCCGCGCAGTATATCATCTTTTGCGTTGCTTATCTGATCGGTAACTCGCTAACCGTTATAAAATATGCATTATCTACTCACTTATATATCCATAGAATTTTTAAATTTTAATTTAAAAATATTTAAATTAAATGCTCCTAAATTATTAATTTTTAAAAAAATTTTCAATTGTAATTCGTATTTTATATTGCCATGATTAATATTTGAATTTTCTTTTGCCATTACTGTTTATAATAGAATTATCTTAAATATGTAATAATTAATGTATTTAATTTTTAACTCATTGTATATATCATCATATGGATATTTGGAAAAGTGTATGATATATTTGATTAATATTTATTTTATCTTCAAACAATTTTGCATCTGTATTTAAAGCATTGGATTTTAGATCAGTTATTATTATTGAGTACACATTTAAAAATTTTATGCGTTTTATCAGGATGAGTAAACTAATACTCATTCTTTCAAGTTATATTCATAACTTTTTTTGCACAAGGAAAAAATACATATATTATCTATTCTTGAAACAATATAATTTTGAAATATATATATGGGGTATTCCACGTGAAGTGGTCCGATCAAAATTTTAAAATGCACCAAATTTTGGGTACACATTGCAAATGTTTTCAGAATACAGACAAAAATTTTTAGGTACTGGTATTTATTAGCTCAAAAGTTATTTTAACCTCAAAAAGTGAACTTTTTCCAGTTTTTTTCAACACCAGCTGGGTTTATCGCTATTTAACTCAAAATCTATCAACTTTTACTATACAACATTATATGTAACATTCGTTGCTAATGATGTGTAGAATTTATCCTTCTGCGTTAGAATTTCTAATCTCAAGGTCAATGTTACATAAACTACATGTTAATATTTAACTTAAAAAAAGTGTAAGTTCGCCACAATTGATTTTTTTATCCATAAGTCTAAAAGAAAGCATGGAGCAATACCTTTCAAATGGTCTGTAGCATTTCCATGGCCTTCAACTCTGTAAAAAGTTATGATAATTTAAAGAAACACCAAATTTTTTTAAAAATTTAAATGGGAAATACCATGTTAATTTTTGTGAATTTTTTGTCTTTCTTTAAATTATTCTTTAAATATTTTAGTAATATTGAGGAATAATAGTGTCATATTGTTTGAATGCAAGTATACGGTTAGTCTGTTTTCTTCATAAAATTCATTCGCTCTCTTTTTTTAAGAAATTTGCCTAAAAACACCATAACTTTGTATAAAATGCTCTGCCGCACTCAAACTTTGCATTATTTTGAAGGTAATTAATCATCGATGAATTAGATTTTTGGATGGATAAAATATTTTTGATCGTACAACCCTTTTTTTTACTATAAAAGTTTTTATTGATTATAACTATATTCAATGTTTTAAAATAATATAAATGAAATATTTCAACTGATTCTTCTTGAAATTAATAAACTTTTTCAAATTTAATGTATATAAGAAAAAATTGTTAGATTTTGAGTTATTAAGTGATAAAAATGGCCAGAAAGTCAATTTTTTCAAAAAATTCGATTTTTTGATTGGCTACAGCTTTGGTACTAATTGTAATTCAGGTTAAAAAATTTAGCTACACTCTATTCAAGTAGTTTCTTACTGATTCCATACATTAAAACAAAATTTTATTTTTTAACTGGATCACTTCATATGGAATCTCCCATATATATATAGGGGGTATTCCACGTGAAGTGGTCCGATCAAAATTTTAAAATGCACCAAATTTTGGGTACACTTTGCAAATGTTTCTCAGAATACAGAAAAAAATTTTTAGGTACTGGAATCTATTTGCTCAAAAGTTATTCTAACCTCAAAAAGTGAATTTTTCCATATTTTTTTCAACACCAGCTGGGTTTACCGCTATATAACTCAAAATCTATCAACTTTTACTATAGAACATTATATGTAACATTCGTTGCTAATTATATCTAGAATTTATTCTTCTGGGTTAGAATTTCTAATCTCAAGGTTAATGACAAATAAACTACATGTCAATATTCAACTTGAAAAAAATGCAAGTGCGCCACCTTTGATTTTTTCATCCAAAAGTCTAAAAGGAAGCTTGGAGCAATACCTTTCAAATGGTCTGTAGCATTTTTATGGCCTCCAATTCTGTAAAAAGTTATGACAATTTAAAGAAACACGAAATTTTTTTAAAAATTTAAATGGGAATTACCATGTTAATTTTTGTAAATTTTGTGTATCATTATGGAATCAGTACTGTATCAATTTTGAAATTATTCAATTGAAGAAGGGCAATGTTCCCTTAAAAATTCAGTATTCACTCAATTCAGAATCAGTGTCAAATTAATACTCAGTTAAAAAAATTCACGCTGATTCAGTACTGATTTCTCTAAAAAATAAATAAAATAAATTTTTCTAGATAATTCTCTAAAAAAATTTGGTAAAAACAAATAAAATTGTCAAAAAAACGTAAAATAAATAAAAAAAAGTATTACACATTTCTCTGTTTATGTTAGTTATTCACCCATACACTTATTAACCGCGGTCAATGCAGCTTAACTTTCATTATCTATCATTTCTCAGTCTATTCTCAATGCTACATTCAGAAAGAGTTAGAAAGATAATAAAAACATATTTGTAGACATTTCAAAAAACCCAATTAGAATTTATTTTATGATAGATAATGAAAATTAAGCAGCATTGATCGCGGTTAATAAGTGGATGAGTGAATAACTAACATAAACAGAGAAATGTGTAATACTTTTTTTTATTTATTTTATGTTTTTTGACAATTTTATTTGTTTTTACCTAATTTTTTTTAGAGAATTATCTAAAAAAATTTATTTTATTTATTTTTTAGAGAAATCAGTACTGGATCAGTGTGAATTTTTTAAACAGGGTATTGATTTGACACTGATTCTGAATTGATTGAATACTGAATTTTTAAGGGCACATTGCCCTTCTTCAATTAAATAATTTCAAAATTGATGCAGTACTGATTCCATAATGATACAACATTGATTCATTACTGATTTTGTACTAATTCAGTAAGAAATCAGTTTTGCGTTTTGGTGAGAACTTACTACTGATTCAGTATTGATTTTGATCAATATCAGTAGCTATTATTTATTAATTCCATAATGATTTCATCACAGAATCAATAGGAACTTTTTCAACGGGGATATCGAAAATCTGTAATTAAGTTGGTGGTAACCCACGTTACCACCGTCTAACAAAAGGTTAACAAAGACATCGTATGACCTTCATCGCTGATTAGCACCGATTCATTAACCGAAAATAATAATAATAAAAAAAAATAAAAAACTCTTTCTCCTATCTCTGAAACTACAAACATCACCCTCCCACATATTGGCAACATATTGACAATAGTTCCCTAGTTCCCACTCCCTAACTATTGCGGATGTATCAGCAATATTTACCAAGCGCCCATTTCCCAACTATTGCAGATATATTGACAATAGTTGTCAAAATTACCTGTGTATTGTAACGGAGTGGGTACTGGGGAAATGTAAGGCCCACCCCGTTACAACTGGCGCCCCACGTTGGGCGCCATTTGTAACGGGGTACGGATTGAATATAACGAATAAAAAAATCAACGAAGGTATCGGGGTGCGAACCCACGATCCCGGGAGCGCGAGGCAGAAGCCTCACCACTGCGCTACCATTCGCAATTATCCCAGCTAGTCGACTTGGTCATATCGACGAACGTCGCCGATAATCCAGGGACCTATCTACGCCGACACTCGAAATCCGTACCCGTTATAGTATATGCAAAATATTTCATTTTTTTAAATAATTTTTTTACGCATATAATTGATGTGTATGAATATTTTTTATTATTTTAGACATTAGAAGAGTAATTAAAATAAACGTAAGTGTAAAAAATACTCTTTATAATTTATATTATAACATTTTATTGGTCAATAGAAACATTTTTAATAGAAACATCTTTAACAGGTTCAGTTAATTTTTAATTTTCTATCTATTTAAATTGTGACAAATTGACGGGGCTGATTATGTAATAAATATTTTCATATTCGGTTGGAATGTGTCATGAATATTTTTGTTATCAAATCATTAGTTGTACATTTACTTGTAATAAACTATGAGCCACTTTCTAAATTTACAGAAAACGGTTGTGTTTCATTAGACTGACTAATAACTGCGTATATTTTACCTAATAAACAAATACAGAACTAACTACATTTACAATTAGTTACATGTAATTTATTCCTATGCATACATTTAAACTATCACTTGTGACGGAAATCGTCACACAATCCATTCACGACGAATAGAGTATTTAAATTCGCGAATTGTAAGTCGTCGGAGCCTTTCGTATGTCAAGGCCAACCGACGACACTTGTTTATTTTTCTACAAATGTATAATTGCGCGCGCAATAGTACGTAGGGATGAGAGCGCGAGAGTGTGTGTGTGTTTCCCACTCTCATCCCTTTTTCGGAAATTAGGCAATTGCCTATTTAGTACGTCCCGATCCGCCGCTCTCGAGGCGGACAAAACTTATTCGGACCAATCGAGAGTTTTCCGGCTAAGAAAAGGCGCGTAAGGCGCAAAGCCGTCGAGTTTCGGGTTATCATCGCGAGGTGAGCCGCGAGTGATATCTGGTGTGAAAGAAAGGACGGGAACTCAGTGTGTGAGTGTGGACGCGGTTCGCGGGACACTCGCCGCGGCATAGGGCCGCCTTTCAACACCGCAGCCGACGTCGGTCCTCCGTTGCCCAGATGCACGGGGCGCATCCCGGTAAGTCTTGTTATATTACCGCGCGTTCCCCCCTTACCCCGAGTGTATGTGTGTGTACATCGGGAGTGTATTCGGGTACGCCGGTACCCGAATAGCGGAGATCGGGGTCAAGTCAACCGCAGGCGAGGATCTCGATCCGGTTGATTCCCGATACTTCCGCCCGCACGAAAGATCATTGTCGCGGCACGAGGCCTGGATGGCCAATTGTTAATACATTGAATAAATGTTTTATTCTTTCTATTTTTAATTAATTGTGTTGTATTATTTCTCCCCGCTCCCGCCGACGTTATATTAATTTACGTATCGTGTCGAGGCAAGGAGGATCGCCCGAATCCTCCACACCGTTCGTCCCAGCGAACTCGCGTTCCTGGCGACAGTCGCAGTTCGGATAAATAAATTAATTGTGTGCGCGGTATTGGGCAACGCGGCCCAACGGTTAATTTAATTATTAAAAATAATTAATCATTCCGGGTACGCGAATACCACGTCACACACTGTATTCAACAAAATTCAATTCCATTTTTTTATTTTTTGACTAGATATTGAAGTGAATAACATTCTATTTTTATATAAATTTTTAAAATAAAAAACATTTTTATTTTAAATATAATATTGTGATGATGTATTCTGCACTTTATTAAGCATATTCTTGGAGGCCACTCCAACTACGATCAAATAATTATCTAATTTCATTCATTTTAATCGCTTTCTTGGGTATTCCAGTTATTTACAAAATTCAAATATTTCACTACCTTGAATTAGTTATTCGTTAAGTAAATCATGTAATTTTACATACATTTTCAAATTATGTACTATCAGTAAGTTTGGACATTTACTGCTCTGAACGAATTTTTTTAATTTACCATTTAAATCTTCATGTGGAATACATGATGTAGTCCACAAAGGACCTAATTGTCTGACTGTTGTAGGTGGATGATGTATGTACTATGCAAATTACAAGTCACCTATCTGAATCCGTATAAATGTTCAAACCGTAATACAAATTCTTAACTTAATTTTTCTGCAAAATCAACTTGTGTACTTAATATTTCTTCTTGACACTGAATGTAAACAGCCAGCATAATGTGTTTGTAGTGATCAAAATATTTTGCAAGCATAATATTTTCTAAAGTATGTGTAGAATAGTAAAAAAAAAAACAATTTCTACGTTTGGACGCTTTCCAGAATTTAAAATGATCTCTTATAGACCTACTAGGTCGTCCTACAATAAATGCTGGTGGTTTAATTAAACATAAATTCGAATCAATTAAATCGATGGAATTTGACAAAGAAAAATTTTTGGTAGAATACTGTGGCTGAAGCCATAATTCTCTTAAACTTTTCACAATTTCTTCAAGAATACAGTGCATTACATCTACAGTTATTGAGGTAATAACTTTGTAACATATATTCGACAAAATAGTTGAACTTTTTATGTCACAAACTGGTCTCTGAATTTCAAAAGCTTGTTCTGCATGTATTAGCGTATCTTCTTCGGAGTGTCAATGTGTAAGATTATTGTACGGATAAATTCGAGGTATAGAAACAATTTTTCCTTCAAGTATACACACCTGGCAAATCTACAATTATATTGGTTCATACATAAAAATAATGCTTTCGCCGGTGGATCACATGTTTCGCAGGTAATTAGTCCAGGTACAGTTATTGTTTTATTTATATCTTTAACGTACAATTCAATGCCTGTATATAAATTTTTAAACGTTTTAATAAACGGCTTTAAAAACTTATTTGGATGAGGTTTGATTTCTTCATACCACAAACTTATCAGTATCATATATTCCAATTTGAATCGTTCTTCGTACGGTAGCTCGAATATAATGTAATTAAAACAAATGCCGAAATACTGAAATTTGATGATCAAAATATTTGCACTTCAGCGTGTACCATATAAATGAAATGTTAATGTTAGATTTATAAATAGAGCCACTATAAATATAATTAAAAATACTTTTGTTATTATTTATTTATTCGAGTAATAGTGGTTTCTAATTTATTGTAATAAATAGTTATTGTGTTTGTTGTTATTCTGAAGAACAATACTAATTGGAAAAAACAACGGCATTTCTATAAAATAATTTTGTATATAACTACCATTGCAGTTACAGGAATTTAAATCACTTAAAATTTCTTTATCCTCAATTGATTCATCCTTTTTTTTATATTTTAACGTCGCTCTTTTTATGCTCCCAATTCGGTGCTAATCAGCGACGGAGGTGATACGATGTCTTGGTGAAGAAAGCACTTGGTGAAAATACATTCCCCAGTGGTGCTTGTAGCAATCGGCCGGGGCCGGGAATCGAACCTGGGACCTCCAGATTACGAGCCCAACGCCCTACCGACCGAGCCATCGCAGGCAATTGATTCGTCCTTATTAATATCACAATCATTATTAGGTGACAATATATTACACTTAAAACAGTAAAAGTGTTTCTTAATCTTATCTTCTTCTACGTCATTAAAAATTGCTTAAATTTTTTAAATTTTTTTACACTAGTACAACTATTGGAAACACTCCATTCACCAAAGTCATTCTTTTCGTCGTTCTTTGAATGTAATGTTAATCGCAAGATTTCTTTTACAATTAATCCTCAAAATCTTTTGTTATATTGATTAAAACGCTAATTGGTCATACCGTTCATGTTCATAAATGTGTCATAAAATATGGTGTGCATTAAGGACTAAGCAGGCTTCTTATTTCATGTCTATATACTATTAAATATGATTATTATTTTCATGTATTAAATATAATGTCAATACACTATTAAAGTATAATTAAAATATTATTGCATTTTTGTAATAAGTAAAAGATCTGACTTCCTATCCTGAGCATACAGGCTCATTAAGTATGTATTTAAAAAAAATTATTTATGTATCTGTTTTGAAATGCGTATGGCTAAATTCATTCTCAAAATTGTAGAATAATAGATTTTTTTATTAACAACTGATGTAAAGTAGAGGAGCGGGCCCCCTTGCGCGGTGCCGCGCGCCAACCCCCTCGAGCGCGGCGCGCGCAAGTTTCTATTCTCAGGCTGCGCCTCGCACTGTCAATGATATCTATTACTGTAATTTTTACAATTAATATATTTTCATCGAAGTAGATTTTTCATAAACATTCTAATTTGTAAACTTTTGAACTTTTAGTAATATATTATTTAGCAAAGAAAATTGCATCTATGTAACTTTTATAGGTTACCTAAAAGTCGCGAATTTAAGAAAATCGAAAGAAAATTCGACTTCGGGTAAAAACACGTCGCGCTCTGGTTGGTGGGAGTTCTTACCACCATGAGGATACGACTGTTCTCTCTACCCGCTAGAGAAACAGTCGATAACAAGGCATATATATAGCCGCATTTGGTTCATTTGTCGTCGCTTTCCATCTGCAACGGGCGTCTAAGGAAGGCCTGTAGCTCCTTACTGAGGAGACCAAAGCTAGAGTGCTGTGATCGAAACGCCAATTTGTAATTTTTTTTAAAGGCTTACTCTGGGACTTTCACTAACCATAGTGGACGAAAAGTATTATAAAAGCCTCGCTTAATAAAGCATATTAGTTCGCAAAGCCAGATAAAATTTTATATTAAAATAACCTAAAATTTTATTCGGATAAAAGGCTTATGCCTTGTTTGGCTTTATGCCTACTATTTATTTCTTTCATTCTTTATGAAATGCAACCCACTCCAATTAATGTATATATATAGTACTATACGTACATGTCCAATCAATCTCGCGTTCATACGCTAAAGTGACTATGTTCATATATAATATATAATATAATATATCCTTGCCCCATATGAAAAAAGCACTTGTTCATTGAGGTTAGACGAAGTGTAGCACATCTCAAAATTTCTGACACAATTCAAACTGTTTAACGAAAATAAGCATAACCAAGAGTGCTCCGATGAAGAATAGTTCATTTCACGAAACTTCAAAGTAAGAAGCACGACTCGTGATGGTCAGACGAAAAGAATCACGACTCACGGGGTCTTCTGTATTATTATTATGAATAAAAGTACTATTCACTTAATTCTAACGAAAAGATACTCAACTTGCAAAGCTCTTACGAATAAAGCACTATTCGCTTAGTTCTAACGAAAAAAATTAAAATTACATTAAATTAATTAGAATTTAGAACAATGTTTAACAATTTTTAGATCTAAAAACCTGATTAAAATTTCAATTTTTCAAATGGTTTTCGAACGATTTTCGACTTTACTGATACTAACAAGTGCAGATATTTAATTATTTTCAATTATTTATACCTGCTAAAATTTCGAAAGGGAAATTTTAGGAAATGGGTATCTAGTCTGAAAGTGGAAATTTTTCGTTATTTACAGAGTTATTCGACATCCAACTTCGTAAATCGTGTTTTTTTCGCTGTAGCTCGTCGAGTCGTACTAGTTTTCGACAAAGTTTCACGGGTTATGCTTTTTTTCGTTCAATATAATTGAGCTATCTTCATTTTCGTGTAGAGTACGCAAACTGTGCTTCTTTTCGTACATAGTCTTGAGTTGTGTTTTTATTCGTACGTCAGTCTGAGTTGAGTGTATCTTCGTACGGGCCGACGATATATGTATAAATAAAAATATGAGTCATTCCAACTGAATTCGAAAAAAGGAGCGTGGGTGGGAATCCCAATTTTGAAGTGGATTTTTATTTAGACGTAACGTTGATTCCTAAAATTTTAGACCACGAAATTAATATGATATCGCCTGGAATGTTTGAACTTTTAAAAACAACCTATTTTTGGCTATTTTTAAAAAATTCTAACTTGGAGAGTTTTTTATATTTTTAGAGCTCGTGAGGAGCTTCTCTTAGTTTTTTGCTTTACTAAAACAAAAATAATATTTTAATACTTTCGTTTGCTGATTGGATAAAAATTATCATTTTATTGCAATGTATTTTTCGAAATTTTAATTTCATATTTAATTTATTCGTTCTCGGTTTTTTTGGGTGGACATAACGGCATTCTTTTTGTCCTTCACCGAGCATTGAATCGCTCCGGTACAAGCTTAAATCAAACAACAATTAAAACCAGAGATATCAGGACTTAAAGTTTGCTTTTTTTATAAATAGCACTGTGCACGGTATTGAAAAGATTTTATTTTGAAAAATAAAAAAATTACCTCCGCGAAATTTTGATAGATATTTTTACTATTAAAGAAAAGAATTTATTTAAATTTTGAGGTAATAATAGCACCAAGGTTTTTTTTTTAAATTACAGTTGAATACTTGGATTTATCAAAAATGAGCAAGCTTTAAGTACTGATATCTCTGGTTTTAATTACTTGATTTAAACTTATTAAGGATCGATTAAAAGCTCTCGGAAGGGCAAAAAGAGTGCCGTTATGTTTACCCAAAAAGACCAAGAACGAATAAATCAAATATAACATTAAATTTTGAAAAATACATTGCAATAAAATGATAATTTCACCCAATTAGCAAACGAAAGCATTACCATATTATTTTTTCTGTTACTATAGCAAAGAACTAGGAGAATGCTGTCAAAAACGTCTAAAAACGTAAAAAACTCTTTGAGATAGAATTTTTTTAAAATATCCACAAACAAACAAAAAATTCCAGCCGGTGCCATATTTAATTTTGGGGTTCTAAAATTTTGGGAAACATTTACAAACATAAAAGAAAGCGAATTAGAAGTATATAAATTGGATAGTACTATATGTACATGTTGAATCAATCTCGCGTTCATATGGTAAAGTCACTATGTACATAAATATAGATAATTATTATCATTGCGAAATCGTAAAGTATTACTAGATAGAGACTGCAACTCTAATAAAATTCTCTTTATGTGAACCAGCGGTCCATTTGCCTAACGCCTTATTGCCTTCATGTCCAGGTTCTCGATAAGGGCCCCCGAAAAGAGTAGGTGCCAAAGGGACTAGTGCGTCTGGCCCAAGTGAAAGTATTTCTCCCACTCTTAAGGGGGTATCCTGATTTAGAACGTTCAAAAAATCGATTTTTTTTATTGCTTAAATCTATTCCTTATATGTATAATAACATATATCCGAAGTTATAGAGTCGGATTCGTAGTATTTCCGAAGATACAGCACTAAACGAAATAGGTAAACAAGACGAAGTAATAAATTATAAAACAAAGCAAATAAACTCTGATGAAGAGTATGCTTCATTATCAATTGAATTCTATGAAGTTTTCGTTGAAAAAGAATTCTCGTGTTCCAATGATAAAAAATCAAAATGATAAAACTTTTTTTTTTATTTATTATGCTGTTCAATCCTCAATAGAGGGTTATTTAGCTACATATCTTATGGTGTAATGGTGAGTGATAGTCACTCACCATTATCGAATTCGGTAGGTAAACACGAGCGCTATATATAAATAGATATAGCAAACGACTCGAACGACCGATGCTCGCGCAACGAAAATCGGAAATTCGTGAGAAAGCGGTTGCGCGCATAGGACGACCGGTACAATGGAGAGAGGTCGCGACGACACGTGTGACTGTAAACGTCCCGGCTTACTCGATATTATTTTTCTGAGAGTTTTTCCGTGTGACAGTTTTTTTATTGGTGTCAGTTAAAATACGCACGACGCGAATTAATTTGGTGTGTTGAGGATTGATCTCGTCTGGACAGGAGTGACTCGATATCGAGAGAGATTTGGCGACACGCGACACAGGACTGGCCGAGTATTCGCAAGCGAGTGAAAGAGAGAGAAAGAAAGAAAGCTGTCTCTTCTTGTCGGTTTCTCTGTGATTCTAGAAGAATATAAAGTAAGTCGTACTACTTCTCGCGCGAGCGATAATTACCGCGAATAAATTGATTTTATCGTAATTGTTCGTAGTTTATAAAACTTAGTTCGCGTACCTCTTTTTCCCCTCTCGCGTTGAGCCGACGGTTACGACTCAACTCTCGTGCGTGCGTTGACCTCGAACGATAATTGTTTTGTGTTTAGTACATATCACATTTGATGTAATAAATTTGATCGTATTTAATTGAATCTCAAATCGTATTGATTTATAAATCGAAAACCGTCGCATATAGTTTTTCCTCCGTTATCCTATGAACCGTATATAAGTATACGGTCTCACGCGAAATCACATATTATTTTCTTTCCGTGGTCCATTCCAGGAAAGATTATTGTTTTACCTGTCGTTATTGGAAATCGAAGTACGACTTCCAAATAACTTTAACGGCAAGTGTGCGGACAGGTAACCGCAGCCGCTACGCGGGAAATATTTGTAAACATTATATATATAGTTATATATTCTGTTTAAATCATCGAGTACGAGTTATCAAGACGGCAATACTAGTCAGGTTTGTGCGCCACGAACTATGTGGTTATAAGTCGGGCGACTCGATGATTTTTCCCCTAGGTAAGCACACCGTTACAATGGATTTTTACACAAATTTATTTGATAAATTATAACAAGTGTAGTTTACAAAATGGAGTATTTAAGTACATTCATCGATTACACATTTATATTTGGAGTTTACATTCTTTAATGTATTTTAGGAGCGAATTACATAGTTTAATTGTAGGCTCGTACAGAATAATAAAACTAACAAGAGGTAATTGATATTTCTGTTTCCTTAGATCATTCGCAAGTTTTTTGCGCTGATTGACGATAATAGGGCATTGCCAAAGTATATGATCTAATTCTTGAAGGGTTTGTATTTCTTCTCCGATGTCCGGCGGTGGTGTCCGGTGTCCCGCGGCGGTGTCCGGTCTCCTGTTGTAAGAAATAAGAGTATGTGTGGTGTGGAAGGGTTAACGCTGATATTTCGGGAATTTCTGAATTACTTCGGGATAACTTCACTAAATACGGGATTTCCTGGATATTTCGGAAATTTTTGAGGTATTCCGGGATAACTCCACTAATTTCGGGATTTTCTAAATAATTCGGTAATATCTTAGATATGCCGGGTAATCTTCACGAATTTAGGGATTTCCTCGATATTTCGGGAATTTCTGAGGTATGCCTGAATAACTTCACTAATTACGGGATTTCCTAGATATTTCGGGAAATTTTGAGGTATACCGGGATAACTCCATTAATTTCGGGATTTTCTAAATAATTCGGTAATTTCTGAGTTATTTCGGGATAACTTTACTAATAACGGGATTTCCTGGGTATTTCGAGAATTTTTGAGGTATCCGGGATAACTCCACCAATTCCGAGATTTTCTTCATATTTCTGTCATTTTTGAGGTATGCCGGGAAATCTTCACTAATTTAGGGTTTTCCTGGATGTTCCGGGATTTTCTGAGGTATTCCGGAATAAAACCACCAATGTCGGGACTTCCTGGATTTTTCGTGATTTCCTGAGGTATTCCAGAATAAATTCACCAATTTCGGAATTTCCTGGATGTTTCGGAATATTCTGTGGTATTCCGGAATAAATCCACCAATTTCTGGATTTCCTGGATGTTTCGGAATTTCCTGTGGTATTTCGGGAGAACTCCACTAGTTTCGTGATTTGCTTGATGTTCCGGGATTTTCTGAGGTATTCCGAAATAAATCCACCAGTTTCGGCATTTCCTATGAGTTTCGGGATTTTCTGTGGTATTTCGGGATAAATTCCCTAATTTCGGGATTTTCTGGTTATTTCAAGATTTTCCAAGGTATTTGGGATTTTCTGTGGTATTCCGGGAGATCTCCACTAATTTCGTGATTTCCTTGATGTTCCGGGATTTTCTGAAGTATTCCGGAAAAAATCGATTTTTTTTATTGCTTAAATCTATTCCTTATATGTATAATAACATATATCCGAAGTTATAGAGTCGGATTCGTAGTATTTCCGAAGATACAGCACTAAACGAAATAGGTAAACAAGACGAAGTAATAAATAAAACAAAGCAAATAAACTCTGATGAAGAGTATGCTTCATTATCAATTGAATTCTATGAAGTTTTCGTTGAAAAAGTTCTCGTGTTCCAATGATAAAAATCAAAATGATTAAAACTTTTTTTTTTATTTATTATGCTGTTCAATCCTCAATAGAGGGTTATTTAGCTACATATCTTATGGTGTAATGGTGAGTGATAGTCACTCACCATTATCGAATTCGGTAGGGTAAACACGAGCGCTATATATAAATAGATATAGCAAACGACTCGAACGACCGATGCTCGCGCAACGAAAATCGGAAATTCGTGAGAAAGCGGTTGCGCGCATAGGACGACCGGTACAATGGAGAGAGGTCGCGACGACACGTGTGACTGTAAACGTCCGGCTTACTCGATATTATTTTTCTGAGAGTTTTTCCGTGTGACAGTTTTTTTATTGGTGTCAGTTAAATACGCACGACGCGAATTAATTTGGTGTGTTGAGGATTGATCTCGTCTGGACAGGAGTGACTCGATATCGAGAGAGATTTTGGCGACACGCGACACAGGACTGGCCGAGTATTCGCAAGCGAGTGAAAGAGAGAGAAAGAAAGAAAGCTGTCTCTTCTTGTCGGTTTCTCTGTGATTCTAGAAGAATATAAAGTAAGTCGTACTACTTCTCGCGCGAGCGATAATTACCGCGAATAAATTGATTTTATCGTAATTGTTCGTAGTTTATAAAACTTAGTTCGCGTACCTCTTTTTTCCCCTCTCGCGTTGAGCCGACGGTTACGACTCAACTCTCGTGCGTGCGTTGACCTCGAACGATAATTGTTTTGTGTTTAGTACATATCACATTTGATGTAATAAATTTGATCGTATTTAATTGAATCTCAAATCGTATTGATTTATAAATCGAAAACCGTCGCATATAGTTTTTCCTCCGTTATCCTATGAACCGTATATAAGTATACGGTCTCACGCGAAATCACATATTATTTTCTTTCCGTGGTCCATTCCAGGAAAGATTATTGTTTTACCTGTCGTTATTGGAAATCGAAGTACGACTTCCAAATAACTTTAACGGCAAGTGTGCGGACAGGTAACCGCAGCCGCTACGCGGGAAATATTTGTAAACATTATATATATAGTTATATATTCTGTTTAAATCATCGAGTACGAGTTATCAAGACGGCAATACTAGTCAGGTTTGTGCGCCACGAACTATGTGGTTATAAGTCGGGCGACTCGATGATTTTTCCCCTAGGTAAGCACACCGTTACAATGGATTTTTACACAAATTTATTTGATAAATTATAACAAGTGTAGTTTACAAAATGGAGTATTTAAGTACATTCATCGATTACACATTTATATTTGGAGTTTACATTCTTTAATGTATTTTAGGAGCGAATTACATAGTTTAATTGTAGGCTCGTACAGAATAATAAAACTAACAAGAGGTAATTGATATTTCTGTTTCCTTAGATCATTCGCAAGTTTTTTGCGCTGATTGACGATAATAGGGCATTGCCAAAGTATATGATCTAATTCTTGAAGGGTTTGTATTTCTTCTCCGATGTCCGGCGGTGGTGTCCGGTGTCCCGCGGCGGTGTCCGGTCTCCTGTTGTAAGAAATAAGAGTATGTGTGGTGTGGAAGGGTTAACGCTGATATTTCGGGAATTTCTGAATTACTTCGGGATAACTTCACTAAATACGGGATTTCCTGGATATTTCGGAAATTTTTGAGGTATTCCGGGATAACTCCACTAATTTCGGGATTTTCTAAATAATTCGGTAATATCTTAGATATGCCGGGTAATCTTCACGAATTTAGGGATTTCCTCGATATTTCGGGAATTTCTGAGGTATGCCTGAATAACTTCACTAATTACGGGATTTCCTAGATATTTCGGGAAATTTTGAGGTATACCGGGATAACTCCATTAATTTCGGGATTTTCTAAATAATTCGGTAATTTCTGAGTTATTTCGGGATAACTTTACTAATAACGGGATTTCCTGGGTATTTCGAGAATTTTTGAGGTATCCGGGATAACTCCACCAATTCCGAGATTTTCTTCATATTTCTGTCATTTTTGAGGTATGCCGGGAAATCTTCACTAATTTAGGGTTTTCCTGGATGTTCCGGGATTTTCTGAGGTATTCCGGAATAAAACCACCAATGTCGGGACTTCCTGGATTTTTCGTGATTTCCTGAGGTATTCCAGAATAAATTCACCAATTTCGGAATTTCCTGGATGTTTCGGAATATTCTGTGGTATTCCGGAATAAATCCACCAATTTCTGGATTTCCTGGATGTTTCGGAATTTCCTGTGGTATTTCGGGAGAACTCCACTAGTTTCGTGATTTGCTTGATGTTCCGGGATTTTCTGAGGTATTCCGAAATAAATCCACCAGTTTCGGCATTTCCTATGAGTTTCGGGATTTTCTGTGGTATTTCGGGATAAATTCCCTAATTTCGGGATTTTCTGGTTATTTCAAGATTTTCCAAGGTATTTGGGATTTTCTGTGGTATTCCGGGAGATCTCCACTAATTTCGTGATTTCCTTGATGTTCCGGGATTTTCTGAAGTATTCCGGAATAAATCCACCAATTTCGGCATTTCCTGGATGTTTCAAAATATTCTGATGTATTCCGGGATTACTGAACCACTTTCGGGATTTCCTGGATATTTCGGGATATTCTGTGGAATTTCGGGATAAATTCCCTAACTTCGGGATTTTCTGGTTATTTCAAGATTTTCTATGGTATTTGGGATTTTCTTAATATTTCGATAATTTCTGAGGTATGCCGGGATAATTTTACTAATTTTGGGATTTAGTGGAGATGTCGGGATAACTTCACTAATTACGGGATTTCCTCGATATTTCGGGAATTTCTGAGGTATGCCTGGATAACTTCACTAATTACGAGATTTCCTGGATATTTCGGAAATTTTTATGCATTCCGGGATAACTCCACCAATTCCGAGATTTTCTCAATATTTCGGTCATTTTTGAGGTATGCCGGGATACTTTACTAATTTAGGAATTTCCTGAATATGTCGGGATAACTTCACTAATTACGTGAATTCCTCGATATTTTGGGATTTTCTGAGGTATGCCTGGATAACTTAACTAATTACAGTATTTCCTCGATATTTCGGGAAATTTTGCGGTATTCCGGGATAACTCCATTAATTACGGTATTTTTTAAATAATTCGGTAATTTCTTAGATATGCCGAGAAATCTTCACTAATTTAAGGTTTTCCTGGATGTTTCGGGATTTTCTTAAGTATTCCGGGACAACTCCACTAATTTCGGGATTTCCTGCAAGGATCGGGTTTTTCTGTGGTATTTCGGAATAACTCTACCAATTTCGGGATTTCCTGGATGTTTCGGGATTTTCTGTGGTATTCCGGGATAAATCCACCAATTTCAGGATTTCCTGGATATTTCGGAATTTTCTGTGGTATTTCGGGATAAATTCCTTAATTTCGGGATTTTCTGGTTGTTTCAAGATTTTCTATGGTATTTCGGGATTTTCTATGGTATTTCGGGATATTCTGTGGTATTTCGGGATTTTTTGTAGTATTCCGGGAACTCCACTAATTTTGAGATTTTCTGGACGTTTAGGGATTATCTGAGGTATTCCGGGATAAATCCACCAATTTCGGGATTTGCTGGATGAGTCGGGATTTTCTGTGGTAGTTCGGGATTAATTCCCTAATTTCGGGATTTTTTGTTATTTGAAGATTTTCTATGGTATTTGGGATTTTCTGTGGTATTTCGCGAATTTTTGATGTATTCCGAGATAACTCCACCAATTTCGAGATTTTCTTAATATTTCGATAATTTCTGGGGTATGCCGGTATAAATTTACTAATTTTGGGATTTAGTGTATATGTCGGGATAACTTCACTAATTACGGGATTTCCTCGATATTTCTGGAATTTCTGAGGTATGCCTGGATAACTTCTCTAATTACGGGATTTCCTGGATATTTCGGAAATTTTTGATGCATTCCGGGATAACTGCACCAATTCCGAGATTTTCTTAATATTTCGGTCATTTTTGAGGTATGCCGGGATAATTTATTAATTTAGGAATTTCGTGGATATGTCGGGATAACTTCACTAATTACGTGATTTCCTCGATATTTTGGGAATTTCTGAGGTATGCCTGGATAACTCCACTAATTTCGGGATTTCGTCGATATTTCGGGAGTTCGTGAGGTATTCCTGGATAACTTCACTAATTACGGGATAAAATATTAAAAAAGTGTGTAAGCACTTTTGCCAGTACTTCAATGTTTGTATATTTCTGTACCAAATTAAATTATTATATTTAGAACTTACCTATAAGTAATATTATAAGTAATTAATAATAAATAATAGTCACCACATACATAAATAATGTAAAAATAAAGTGGTCACAGTAATACTAACATAGACTGAAGCAGTAATGTCAGTGTAATAATTTTTAATAACTAAAATAATATAATTTAATGTAATATATCTTTTATTTTATGATTCGTTTTGTTATTTTATCACATTTAAATATACGTTTTAACACATTTTTCATCATACTCTATTGCAAAGGTGTAAAATGAGTGAGAAAGGTGGATAAAAAAATTAAAATTTTATTTTTCATTTATCATCTATATATATATATATGGGTGGTTGTCTATGACATCGAAGATGAAAAAAATAAATATTGCTATAACTGTGGGAATATGTTTTAGAGGTATCCAGTAGTTCTCCTGAATTTTTTCAGATTTTTTCTGGGCCATTATTTAAGTTACAGAGAGCCAAATTTGACATTTTAGCACTTTTTTGCATTATATGCCCATTTTCATGAATTTTTAGCTCCCAGGGGATGCATTTTTCACTAAAAACATAAGTATGACTTTTTTTGTAAAATTTTCCGAACTTTTCATAAAAAATACTTTTAAAGACATAAATGTATGCTGTCACATTCTTGTAAGCCATTTAAACCTTAAATAGCGAAAATCATCAATTTTGCTCCGGACTCTGGTAACCTAATACTGTCTAAAAGATGTCTTTTTATAGTCAGAAACTGCCTAAAAATTTCCAGAGTGGGTCTAAATCATTAAGATCACTTATGATCAAAATATCCGGGAAAACTGCCCAAAATATTAATAGAAATGTATATTTGTTGCCTTATAACGATGAATCTAGTAGCATGATCATTGCAAAAAAATTTATGCACTTACTTTGGAATGGTAGAAAAGTATCTCCACTTGTTTCAGTATCCATCTAATCCCTGTAAGCTGCTAAAAATACGAATATTATTATAAAATTATAAAAAATTATTTTTTAAACATTTATAATGCTGGATTTTTAGTTTTACATCCCTTACAAGAATTATAATACTAATCTGAAGGATTACTATAAAAGTATCAACATTATTATTATTATTATTCAGCAGTACATTGTTTAGATTTCACAAACTGGTCACTGTCACGTTATCATATTATTCATTATAATTATATATCCGATTTATTTATATATCTATTGTATTAAATACGTATATTCTGTTGTTGTAATAATGATGTTTATATATTTATAGTGATCCTTCAGATTAGTATTACAATTCTTGTAAGGGATGTAAAACTAAAATTCAGCATTATAAATGTTTAAAAATTAATTTTTTACATTTGTATAATAATATTTGTATTTTTAGCAGCTTACAGGGGATTAGATGGATACTGAAACAAGTGAAGATACTTTTCTACCACTCCAAGGTAAGTGCACAAATTTTTTTGTAATGATCATGCTAATAGATTCATCGTTATAAGGCAACAAATATACATTTCTATTAATATTTCGGGCACTTTTCCCGGATATTTTGACCATAAGTGATCTTAATGATTTAGACCCACTCTGGAAATTTTTAGGCAGTTTCTGACTATAAAAAGACATCTTTTAGACAGTATTAGGTTACCAGAGTCCGGATCAGAATTGCTGATTTTCACTAGTTAAGGTTTAAATGGCTTACAAGAGTGTGACAGCATACATTTATGTCTTGAAAAGTATTTTTAATGAAAAGTTCGGAAATTTTACAAAAAAAGTCATACTTATGTTTTTAGTGAAAAATGCATCCCCTGGGAGCTAAAAATTCATGAAAATGGGCATATAATGCAAAAAAGTGCTAAAATGTCAACTTTGACTCTCTGTAACTTAAAATAATGGCCCAGAAAAAATCTGAAAAAATTCAGGAGAACTACTGGATACCTCTAAAACATATTCCCACAGTTATAGCAATATTTATTTTTTTCATCTTCGATGACACAGAGAACCACCCATATATTATAACGGGTACGGATTTCGAGTGTCGGCGCAGGTTAGGTCCCTGAATTATCGGCGACGTTCGTCGATAGGACCAAGTCGACTAGCCGGGATAATTGCGAATGGTAGCGCAGTGGTGAGGCTTCTGCCTCGCGCTCCCGGGATCGTGGGTTCGCGCCCTGATACCTTCGTTGATTTTTTTATTCCTTATATTCAATCCGTACCCCGTTACAATATATATATATATTTTATAAAATTTTTTAACCACCTTCCTCACGCATTTTACATCTTAGAAATAGGAGATGATGAAAAATGTTTGTAAAAATAATCTTTATAAATGTAATAAAAAAAAAATAAAACGTATCGTCAAATAAAATATGTATTATATTAAATTATTATATTTAGAACTTACCTATAAGTAATATTATAAGTAATTAATAATAAATAATAGTCACCACATACATAAATAATGTAAAATAAAGTGGTCACAGTAATACTAACATAGACTGAAGCAGTAATGTCAGTGTAATAATTTTTAATAACTAAAATAATATAATTTAATGTAATATATCTTTTATTTTATGATTCGTTTTGTTATTTTATCACATTTAAATATACGTTTTAACACATTTTTCATCATACTCTATTGCAAAGGTGTAAAATGAGTGAGAAAGGTGGATAAAAAAATTAAAATTTTATTTTTCATTTATCATCTATATATATATATGGGTGGTTGTCTATGACATCGAAGATGAAAAAAATAAATATTGCTATAACTGTGGGAATATGTTTTAGAGGTATCCAGTAGTTCTCCTGAATTTTTTCAGATTTTTTCTGGGCCATTATTTTAAGTTACAGAGAGCCAAATTTGACATTTTAGCACTTTTTTGCATTATATGCCCATTTTCATGAATTTTTAGCTCCCAGGGGATGCATTTTTCACTAAAAACATAAGTATGACTTTTTTTGTAAAATTTTCCGAACTTTTCATAAAAAATACTTTTAAAGACATAAATGTATGCTGTCACATTCTTGTAAGCCATTTAAACCTTAAATAGCGAAATCATCAATTTTGCTCCGGACTCTGGTAACCTAATACTGTCTAAAAGATGTCTTTTTATAGTCAGAAACTGCCTAAAAATTTCCAGAGTGGGTCTAAATCATTAAGATCACTTATGATCAAAATATCCGGGAAAACTGCCCAAAATATTAATAGAAATGTATATTTGTTGCCTTATAACGATGAATCTAGTAGCATGATCATTGCAAAAAAATTTATGCACTTACTTTGGAATGGTAGAAAAGTATCTCCACTTGTTTCAGTATCCATCTAATCCCTGTAAGCTGCTAAAAATACGAATATTATTATAAAATTATAAAAAATTATTTTTTAAACATTTATAATGCTGGATTTTAGTTTTACATCCCTTACAAGAATTATAATACTAATCTGAAGGATTACTATAAAAGTATCAACATTATTATTATTATTATTCAGCAGTACATTGTTTAGATTTCACAAACTGGTCACTGTCACGTTATCATATTATTCATTATAATTATATATCCGATTTATTTATATATCTATTGTATTAAATACGTATATTCTGTTGTTGTAATAATGATGTTTATATATTTATAGTGATCCTTCAGATTAGTATTACAATTCTTGTAAGGGATGTAAAACTAAAAATTCAGCATTATAAATGTTTAAAAATTAATTTTTTACATTTGTATAATAATATTTGTATTTTTAGCAGCTTACAGGGGATTAGATGGATACTGAAACAAGTGAAGATACTTTTCTACCACTCCAAGGTAAGTGCACAAATTTTTTTGTAATGATCATGCTAATAGATTCATCGTTATAAGGCAACAAATATACATTTCTATTAATATTTCGGGCACTTTTCCCGGATATTTTGACCATAAGTGATCTTAATGATTTAGACCCACTCTGGAAATTTTTAGGCAGTTTCTGACTATAAAAAGACATCTTTTAGACAGTATTAGGTTACCAGAGTCCGGATCAGAATTGCTGATTTTCACTAGTTAAGGTTTAAATGGCTTACAAGAGTGTGACAGCATACATTTATGTCTTGAAAAGTATTTTTAATGAAAAGTTCGGAAATTTTACAAAAAAAGTCATACTTATGTTTTTAGTGAAAAATGCATCCCCTGGGAGCTAAAAATTCATGAAAATGGGCATATAATGCAAAAAAGTGCTAAAATGTCAACTTTGACTCTCTGTAACTTAAAATAATGGCCCAGAAAAAATCTGAAAAAATTCAGGAGAACTACTGGATACCTCTAAAACATATTCCCACAGTTATAGCAATATTTATTTTTTTCATCTTCGATGACACAGAGAACCACCCATATATTATAACGGGTACGGATTTCGAGTGTCGGCGCAGGTTAGGTCCCTGAATTATCGGCGACGTTCGTCGATAGGACCAAGTCGACTAGCCGGGATAATTGCGAATGGTAGCGCAGTGGTGAGGCTTCTGCCTCGCGCTCCCGGGATCGTGGGTTCGCGCCCCGATACCTTCGTTGATTTTTTTATTCCTTATATTCAATCCGTACCCCGTTACAAATGGCGCCCAACTCAAAAACCCATTTGCCAGAAGAGACGAAGTAGTTTATCTTCGCCTGGCTCATCTTGGACCGAAGTCGGTCATAAACTCCCATCCCCACCACCACAGTCCCGGTGGATTTCCCCGCGAGAACGTCAAAAAGTGCGGAGGTACGACTGTAGGAGAAAAGCCTGTGTTTCTCTCTCCACAGTGTGTATACGTATTCGCAGTACACCTCCAAAGTTGGCACTAGACGTAGAGGAGCTTGAGTTTCTGGGATCTCAAGCGTGGTGGTGCAAACGCACGGCTATCCCTAACGAGGCTCCCGGTGCTCAGAAAATGGTCTTCTTGACACCGGTCGAGCAGGGACAACCTTCGCTTCTCTAGCCCAGGTGATCGAAGTGATCAAACGGCTCCCCGAGGGCGTAGGTCGCGTTTGGGTGGGGGATATAACGGGTACGGATTTCGAGTGTCGGCGCAGGTTAGGTCCCTGAATTATCGGCGACGTTCGTCGATAGGACCAAGTCGACTAGCCGGGATAATTGCGAATGGTAGCGCAGTGGTGAGGCTTCTGCCTCGCGCTCCCGGGATCGTGGGTTCGCGCCCCGATACCTTCGTTGATTTTTTTATTCCTTATATTCAATCCGTACCCCGTTACAAATGGCGCCCAACTCAAAAACCCATTTGCCAGAAGAGACGAAGTAGTTTATCTTCGCCTGGCTCATCTTGGACCGAAGTCGGTCATAAACTCCCATCCCCACCACCACAGTCCCGGTGGATTTCCCCGCGAGAACGTCAAAAAGTGCGGAGGTACGACTGTAGGAGAAAAGCCTGTGTTTCTCTCTCCACAGTGTGTATACGTATTCGCAGTACACCTCCAAAGTTGGCACTAGACGTAGAGGAGCTTGAGTTTCTGGGATCTCAAGCGTGGTGGTGCAAACGCACGGCTATCCCTAACGAGGCTCCCGGTGCTCAGAAAATGGTCTTCTTGACACCGGTCGAGCAGGGACAACCTTCGCTTCTCTAGCCCAGGTGATCGAAGTGATCAAACGGCTCCCCGAGGGCGTAGGTCGCGTTTGGGTGGGGGATATAACGGGTACGGATTTCGAGTGTCGGCGCAGGTTAGGTCCCTGAATTATCGGCGACGTTCGTCGATAGGACCAAGTCGACTAGCCGGGATAATTGCGAATGGTAGCGCAGTGGTGAGGCTTCTGCCTCGCGCTCCCGGGATCGTGGGTTCGCGCCCTGATACCTTCGTTGATTTTTTTATTCCTTATATTCAATCCGTACCCCGTTACAATATATATATATATATATTTTATAAAATTTTTTAACCACCTTCCTCACGCATTTTACATCTTAGAAATAGGAGATGATGAAAAATGTTTGTAAAAATAATCTTTATAAATGTAATAAAAAAAAAATAAAACGTATCGTCAAATAAAATATGTATTATATTAAATTATATATATTATATTATATATGTTATCAAAATTTATTAGAGTAATAGTACTGTTTTTGTCAGTGTCCGTTCTCCGGTGTCCGGTATCCCAAAAATTACAAGAATTAAACGTATGAGTGGAGTGGAAGGGTTATCGCTGAATACGACAACCACACATCATTTATCTCACATCTAATGATAGGTGCAGGAGGAGTAATGAGGGGGGGGGGGTAAAATTAGAAAATTTTTTAAATATTTTATAGAGGTTATCGGTATATACGAATTAGAATATGACGACCATTATTTTTTATTCTAAAAAAACTAAGATGAGGTTTTTGGTTACGGTGAATAGCGATATGATAATCACTCTTCATTTATCCTCCATTTATTGCTAGATGGAGGAGGGGCAAGAGGGGGAGGGGGAAATAAAATTATTAAAATTCCAAAAATAATTTAGGGGTTTCGGTACAGGTGAATAACAATATGACCACCACTCTTTTTTATCCCCTATTTTAAAGATGAAGGAAGGTGGGAGGAAGGGTCAATATTGAATGACAACCAGTCTTAATTTATCCCCCATGTAATGATTGAGTGATAGGGGGTAAGAGAGCGGTTTAGTAGAAGAATTCCAAAAATATTTTATAGGGGTTTTCGGTAAAAAAAAATGGTCACAGTAATATGATCACTGACAAAAACAGTACTATTACTCTAATAAATTTTGATAACATATATAATATAATATATATAATTTAATGTAATACATATTTTATTTGACGATACGTTTTATTTTTTTTTATTACATTTATATAGATTATTTTTACAAACATTTTTCATCATCTCCTATTTCTAAGATGTAAAATGCGTGAGGAAGGTGGTTAAAAAATTTAAAACATTATTTTTCTTTCATTTTTTTAATGTAATACCAAATGTAATATTAAAATAACTTTTATAATTAATATTCAATTTTTATTATTGTAATTGTATATTATCATTTATATTTTTTGGTTGCAATTACTAATATTCTTTTTTATAAAAGATTTTTGAATATAAAACAAAATTAATAAAATGTGAAAATAAATCTTTTAGCCAGAATTTTAATCTGAAAAAAAATTTTATAAATTCAATTATTACGTATAATTATTTGTTTGAAAGAATAATTGAATACATACGATGCATTAGCCGAGTTTAGTAATTTTGTATGAAATTTTAAATTCTTCATCTCCTTTCCGTGAAACATCATGAAAAAGCATGAAATATATGTATAATGGTCAAAGAATAATTTTATATTCTAATTTTATTGACTGAAATATTCGACAAATTTGTGTACAATACAGAGGATATTCAAATCGATGAAATTTTCAAAATAATTTATTTTTTCATTGCCTTCTAAATCAACATTTTCATTTATGCCTCCTACACCAGTAAAATCTTTTATTGATGGACAAAAATCAGTATCATAAATAATATCCCCTAATGATGTAAAGTGAGCATCCTCCAAATCTACATCCGAAATATCAAAATTATGGTCGTTAGCTTCATCTGGTTCAGATTCATCACTACTCCATGGATCAGGATCAGCCATTTTAGTATTTTCTTCTGCCTACCTAAAAAGATTTTATGATAAAAGTATCATTTAGTAAAACAATGACTTTCTCTTATACCTTTCGAAACGTAAATTGCTTGCGGATAGAGTTTTAGATCCCTCTAGCGGATGATGTGTTAAATGCGAGCATACTAAAAGGTATACTTCACCTAATTTCAGGATACATTTTACAGATTTTACAGCGTATTTCCGAAAAAAATCATGTACAAAGTCAATAACCACCTAATACCGAATTTTTGACAATTTCACCCCCTTGCTAGTAGTAGAGAGGTAGTTTCAGCATTTCAATCAATTGCGGAAAATTTAGGGCATATTTTACGCATCTTTCAGCGTGTTTACGGAAAAAAACGTGTAAAAAGTGAATACCCAAACAATAACGAATTATTGGAAATTTCTACCCCTCGCTAGGGGTAGTTTTGGCATCTCAATTGATCCCGGAAAAATTTAGGACATATTTCACAAATTTTGCAGGTTATTTACTAACAAAATTTCAGTAAAAAGTTCAATAACAATGACAAGTTCAATAAAGAGTTTTTAAATATTTCACCCCCGCGCTACGGGTTGTTTGAATACCTCGATCTGAAAATAGTTTCAGCTGTATACTTTAGAGATCAGAGAGCCTACTTATTGAGAAAAATGCATCAAAATATCTATATCCATTATTAAAGCTATAATTTTATTACTGTCCTATATATGAGCCAAGCCAGCAGTCTAAAGGTTAAAAATAAAATCAAGAAATTTATAGATAACACAGATTACCCAACGACTCCAATTATACCAAGATATATCGGTAAAGTAGATGTCGCACCAGCTGTTAATCAGTAGATAAGTAATTTGAAATTAAAATTAACAGCTTCAATTAAAAATTATACAATTTATAGAAGAAAATCATTAAAGTTGTAAGTAAGAATAATTTTTTTGCAAAAAATAATTTATTAAATTTGGGACAATTATATGCGTTAGAATCTTTATTGTATCATTATGAAAAATTGAAGTCATTATTTATCTTCCGATAGTCGATGGTAAATTTTGTACACCCTCCATTGTTATCCTTTACTTATTGTTATACTTTGACGTTATCCTACAATGTAGTAGAATTAAAACGTATACATCGTTTTCACGAAGATATTTAATTTTTATTTTGTGCTGTAAAGTGTGTGGTTGAAGTTTTGTTTATTTATATATTATTATTATGTAAATTCTGTTGTTTTTTGTTAATAAACAGTGCCTGAAGAGGTCTGCAAACCAGCGGACGAAACGTTGCACGATTTTTTAAATTGAGAATAAGAGTTTTTTATTCCTTATTCAACTTGGTTTGACCCTCAAAGATCGACTTCTCCTTCTTTCCAATAGTCGAACTAGAAAGAAAAGTATAATTATTCCAAGACGAAATAAAACTGTTAGTAGTAAAGACAGTTGTATCAAAGCTATTGGTATATTCAACAGCTTACCAAACAATTTAACAATGCTGAATACTAAAAATAAGAAGTCTAAACTTAAAAACTGGATCAAATTTAATTAATTTTATTACATTTATATTTATTATTTTTACGAATAAAATTTTATTATAATGTTATATATTACAAAATGTTTATTAAAACAAGTAAAGTTCTATATTATATTACAGTTGTTTCAAAAATCAAACAGAAAAGTTGTATTAGGTTAATTAGATATAAGTACGTAGGTTATAAAGTAGTTTTTAGGTTATTGTAATGGGTGAATGGTATAATGGGGACGTTGTGGTGAGTAATCTGGGAGTCCGATACTCGTTTGTACTATCCCCATGTATGAATGGTTTTATGAGCGTATGGAAAATGGTATAATGTATATCTAAAAGTCTGATGTACACATGTACTATCCTAATGAGTGAAATGTGATTTATGATAAGTCTATTATTCTCCGGACCTGCGAAGAGGAAACAGCATTTTCCTGTGCAGGAATTGCGGCGTTATAATTAGTTATTATGTGTATAATATGTAATCGAATTGCGAATGTTATTATGTAACTCTTGAATAAATAAATAAATATAATAATAATTTTGGTAGGTCTGTATAGGCACAAATTATTAACAACGTAATTAGATTGTAAAATAATTAAATAATTAAATTAAATTGTAATAAAACCAGTAATACAATGTCATTAATACAATTAGTAATTAAATTATAATTATATTTTAATAAAACGATTTAATCTGCTGTGGTACTTAATTGAAAAATGTAATGATTATAATTTGAAAAGTACCACCAAGATGTTTATAAATTCCTGATCCAGTGTTGTCTTGTACTAGAACCACTTCTACACATAATGTGTTTTCGTGCTGAAAAGTGACGGATATAACAACTGAGTTTTCTTTACCTTATAAATACTCAATGCTATATCTTGTAACAAATCGTCACATAAATTTAGAATACATGTGAAATATTATATTTTTAAAAAATTGACCAATGTAATTTCACGCATTGTTTGAATTAAAAAATGTAGTAGTTTTTTATTCAATAATGCAAAAACGTTGATTTTTGAACGCTTAAAAAATAAACACTTTAAGAATTTTATCGAAAAGTACTGTAAACCATCGCTTACTTAAATAACTGATAGTTATAATATTCTTAAATTGGCACGAAGAAGAATAATTAATTACAATTTTAACATTTTTTACTGCTATTTTTTCACCAGTTCTTACAGACGTGTTACTAATGTCAGTCGATAAATCATAGGAAAATACATTATTCAATCTCCTTTCGGAATAATGTACATAATTCTCGAAAAAAGTGGTCTTTTTGACATTTCTTTTGACCAATAGGCCTTTCTTCTATTATAATATTTATTTTATTTTATACTATAATTTATTTCATATCATCTGAAACGCATAAAGTCAAGTCAGTTATGTAACATTTCCATTTTAGAAATTGTTGTACTTTACATACCTGAGAATTTATTATAAGATAATTTTTTAGAAACAATTTAAATTTAATTTTATAATTCTATTGTTATGTTATACTTACAACTTTATTTACGACTCTTTTCCGTAGCTCTACTACTTCTGCTTAATGTCAGCAATTTTTACCTTTTTCAATACAGTGCTAGTAGCCTGTGTAATTTAACCGATATATTAAAATATTCATACATGTCCTTTAGTTTATTTTTGTACACATGCAATCAAAATCTTAGTTATGTATAACAAACATAATTGAACATAGTCGTTGCAACTAACTTAACATGGTAAGGGTTTTTTGCCAGCAACTAAACCTAATAAAGGTAGCAGCAGCATATTATCTGCATTTTTTAACGATAGCGGAAACTAAATAACCCAATAACCCAATAAAAGAATAAATAAAATGTTTGCACTAGTATTTTGGCTGAAATCTAAACAGGTTAGTATTGTACAATCTACAGACTTGTACCCTCCAAAAGAAGAAGATGAGATTAGTGGAGTCATATATAGCAAAACGTCTTATAAGGCTAAAATTGTAAAAAAGAGTTGTAAGTACAGCACAAGATCTGTATAAGTACGCATATGAATTTATAAATAATTTTTATAATCTATAAAATTTCTTTTACAGATAATAAAAATTATTTAGAATATATTAAGGTTGCCACTAAGGGTGACATATTAATTAAAAATAAAAATACTAATAAAAAATTAGATCAACTTCAAAAAAATAAAGATGAGAAAAATAGTAAAAAAACGAAAATTTGATAAAAAAAGATATTATAAAAAATAAAAGCAGGGAGCTACGTAATACTCCTTCAATATTTGTAGACTTTGATTCACAAGCTTGTAGTTCAACAAAAACATATGAGGGAAATGTTGCTAAAATACATAATGTTCATATATAAATATAGCATGAATGTTTGGTAGTATGAAAAAGAACAACAAAAAAATAGAGAATGCAATACTAAAGGGAAAAGCCAAAATGCATCTGATTCTGACCGCTATGAACAGAGTGAGGAAAAGAGCGACCGGGACGAAAACAAGAGTGTAGATGATAACGAAGACGACGATTTGCTGAACTATTCTGATATCGATAAAGAGAGCCATTTCAAAAGAGAACTCGAAAGAGATAGATAGATAGATAGATAGATCTTTATTAGGTTTCATTGGGGTAGAAACCTCATAAACACATTTTACAATAAGCGCTTATACATATAAATATATATAAATATACAAAATGATAAAACAAAAGAAATAATAATAATAATAATAATAATAATAATAATAATAACAATAATTATAGATATAAAAAATGACTTAGATACGGCGCTAGAATATAAATAAAACATAAAAATACGTGATAAATGATAAAAATAAAGATAAAAACTGTGTTCAGTGTCAATGTTTACTGTATATCGCTTATTCACGGACAGTTTAGACTCTCACCCTATCATTCCAGGCTGTACAGTCTAGCTTCAATAGATGCTCGAATAATAATGACTTAAATTGATTCAAGTGGGATAGTTTAAATGGGATGTTAGGGAGTGAATTTAGTAATTTAGAGGCAACGATAACAAAAGATTTTTGAATTAAGTGATTCTGTTCGAGGTGGTAAATAGATTAACGATTTAGGAGGAAAACGAGATGACTGACGATAATGATTTTCTGAATTAATAGCTCTAATGAAGTGATCAGACAGGTAATGAGGCGAATATCGAGCTAGAACTGTAAAAGCCAAAGTGCCATTGAAAAATAAACGTCTCGATTCAACCGTCAGCCATCGTAATTGCAACCTATAGGGTGTTACGTGACCATATCTATGTAGATTTTCCCATACAAATCTAACACAAGCATTAAGTAGACGTTGAAGCTTCAAATTCTTTGTCTGATCTAAGTCATTATAAATAGCACTTGCGTAATCGAAATGAGGCATTATCAGCTCCTCCACTAGGTATCTTCTAGTATTCTGAGATAAAGCTCTCTTGTGAAAACGCAGTGAATGCAAAACTCCATGAACCCTTTGAGATATAGTTAGGACGTGCTTGGACCAGTCAAGAATGGACGATATCCAAATGCCCAAAGAGTGAGCTAGAGAGAGAGAGAGAGAGAGAACCCGAAAGGGAGAGAGTCCGGGAGAGAAAACGCGAACAGGAGAAAGCTTGAGATTGATTGATAACTTATTTATTTTTGCCAAGGTGGAGTACACCGAATGGCAGTAGAAGATTAATAGAAAATATAAATATAAATAAATATACATACCAATCATTAGTACAATATATCGTAAAATATAAAAGATAAAATCGAATATATGACTTAAAAATAAAACGGAAATTTTGCAAACAATAAATAGTATAATAAAAAAAAATATTTTGAATATTACAAAAACGCTAGACTAAAAATTCATCTGCAATATCACAGAAACACCCCTATCAGCACACAATGTATTAAAAACGTTTAAATTACGTTGCGGCTAAAACCTTTAATCGTTAGAATTTAATACTTGAAAAACGTTTGAACCGCGTTTAAATTTGGTTAAAATGTCCTCTTCAATTTTAGGAAACTAATATTTTTTAATTATTTCAAACGTATTTTAACGTTGGATAAACAAAATTATCCGATGTATATTATTATGGAGCATGCGCAGTTGTTACTTATCAATTATAGCTATGCACAATTGTCATTTTTGCAAATATAATTAATTTATATTTATATATATATATATATATATATATATTAATTTATATTTATTAATAAATATAAAAATAGCATTCGCGCATATCTATAATTGATAAGTAACAACTGCGCATGCTTCATAATAATATACATAGGATAATTTTGTTTATCCAACGTTAAAAATACGTTTGAAATAGTTACAAAATATTACTTTCCTAAAATTAAGGAGGACATTTTAACCAAATTTAAACGTAGTTCAAACGTTTTTCAAGTATTAAATACTAACGTTTAAAGGTTTTAGCCGCAACGTAATTTAAAAACGTTTTTAAGACATTGTGTTCTGATAGGGACTACCAATACATGGACGCATATTCTTTCGCAATTGATTGCCCATTACTGGCTAAAAATGTATTATATTTAGACTTAAAGATATTAACATTAAGACTATCTCGGATCCCTTTTGGTATCGTTTCCCATAAAGCATGGCCTGGTTTATGAAGGAAGATTTGTACACGTCAGTGTTGACTACAGGAATGTCAAAAATAGATTCTATGCGTTTAGAACGTCGAAGGTCTTCATTCACAAATTTCGCGGTTTTTCAGAGTAAATCAACTTGTACACAGCTATCCCTAGGAAATACGTGCGCCGATTTGATAATGTAAGCCAACCCAAATGATCATAATATTGTTGAAGTGAAGAATCACGTCTAAGATGAAATATAAACCTAACAATTGTGTTACGTAAACGTTGCAACTTCACTACAAAATAAGAAGGGATATCAGCATAGACCAAACATCCATAGTCAAAATGAGGGATTAATAAGGTGTTGGCAAGCAGTATTCGAGCTTTGAGAGGTAAACAGTAGTAGCCCTTATAGCGGAGTCTATAAAGAGTGTAGCGTATCTTCGAACTGATTGCTGCAACTTGAGCATTCCAAGATAAATCATACTTCAAATGTAATTTTAATGACCCAAGCATTTAACAGACTCACTCAGAGGGATTACCACTGAATCAAGAGAGAGTGAGAGAGAGAGAGAGAGAGAGAGAGAATGCCAAAAAGCGAGAGTTCGAGAGACGCGAAGAGAAGAAAGCTTTAAGAAGAGTACAACATAACGGCAGAAATCGCTCCAGATCGCAGAAAAGACAAGAAAATGTAAGCTTATTATACTTAGCCCGTCGTTATTGATATACTATGTTGCCATCAATTTAGTTAATATTAGTTTTTTGCGATCAAAAGTATAACTGTCTTTCTTTTTTCTATAATTTCAATATATGAGTTCGATACTGTGGTAAATATATAATATTTAATAATTTTACTAACTACAACATGTATAGGATTATTTTTATTCCAACGCTAAATAACTTGAATGTTTATTAGTTATCAAAAACACCTTTCAAAAAGGTGTCAAAACCCGCAAGTATATGTTATTCTAAACAAACTTTGAAAATTGTTATCGGCTAAAACCTTTAATCGTTAGAATTTAATACTTGAAAAACGTTTGAACCGCGTTTAAATTTGGTTAAAATGTCCTCTTCAATTTTAGGAAACTAATATTTTTTAATTATTTCAAACGTATTTTAACGTTGGATAAACAAAATTATCCGATGTATATTATTATGGAGCATGCGCAGTTGTTACTTATCAATTATAGCTATGCACAATTGTCATTTTTGCAAATATAATTAATTTATATTTATATATATATATATATATATATTAATTTATATTTATTAATAATATAAAAATAGCATTCGCGCATATCTATAATTGATAAGTAACAACTGCGCATGCTTCATAATAATATACATAGGATAATTTTGTTTATCCAACGTTAAAAATACGTTTGAAATAGTTACAAAATATTACTTTCCTAAAATTAAGGAGGACATTTTAACCAAATTTAAACGTAGTTCAAACGTTTTTCAAGTATTAAATACTAACGTTTAAAGGTTTTAGCCGCAACGTAATTTAAAAACGTTTTTAAGACATTGTGTTCTGATAGGGACTACCAATACATGGACGCATATTCTTTCGCAATTGATTGCCCATTACTGGCTAAAAATGTATTATATTTAGACTTAAAGATATTAACATTAAGACTATCTCGGATCCCTTTTGGTATCGTTTCCCATAAAGCATGGCCTGGTTTATGAAGGAAGATTTGTACACGTCAGTGTTGACTACAGGAATGTCAAAAATAGATTCTATGCGTTTAGAACGTCGAAGGTCTTCATTCACAAATTTCGCGGTTTTTCAGAGTAAATCAACTTGTACACAGCTATCCCTAGGAAATACGTGCGCCGATTTGATAATGTAAGCCAACCCAAATGATCATAATATTGTTGAAGTGAAGAATCACGTCTAAGATGAAATATAAACCTAACAATTGTGTTACGTAAACGTTGCAACTTCACTACAAAATAAGAAGGGATATCAGCATAGACCAAACATCCATAGTCAAAATGAGGGATTAATAAGGTGTTGGCAAGCAGTATTCGAGCTTTGAGAGGTAAACAGTAGTAGCCCTTATAGCGGAGTCTATAAAGAGTGTAGCGTATCTTCGAACTGATTGCTGCAACTTGAGCATTCCAAGATAAATCATACTTCAAATGTAATTTTAATGACCCAAGCATTTAACAGACTCACTCAGAGGGATTACCACTGAATCAAGAGAGAGTGAGAGAGAGAGAGAGAGAGAGAGAGAATGCCAAAAAGCGAGAGTTCGAGAGACGCGAAGAGAAGAAAGCTTTAAGAAGAGTACAACATAACGGCAGAAATCGCTCCAGATCGCAGAAAAGACAAGAAAATGTAAGCTTATTATACTTAGCCCGTCGTTATTGATATACTATGTTGCCATCAATTTAGTTAATATTAGTTTTTTGCGATCAAAAGTATAACTGTCTTTCTTTTTTCTATAATTTCAATATATGAGTTCGATACTGTGGTAAATATATAATATTTAATAATTTTACTAACTACAACATGTATAGGATTATTTTTATTCCAACGCTAAATAACTTGAATGTTTATTAGTTATCAAAAACACCTTTCAAAAAGGTGTCAAAACCCGCAAGTATATGTGTTATTCTAAACAAACTTTGAAAATTGTTATCTGATAAATAAAATTGTTATCTGTCTGATAAATTTTAAAGTATAAGATAAAAATATCTTTGATTCTAATTCCCATATTTTCTCTACTTATTTATATTTTTATTACACCTTTTCTATATCTAACTTATATTCCATAATACTTTTCTGCAATTGAAAGTATTCAATTCGAAAACACCTTCCAAGAAGGTGTCAAAACCCGCAAGTATTGTGCTATTCTAATCAAACTTTGAAAATTGTTATCTGATAAATAAATTCTGCAATTCAATCTGACATTGTTATCTAATAAATAAATAATTTTAATTTCTAACTACCTTATTTTATCTATTTCTTTGAATTTTAATGAAACATTTTTATAAATATTACGAAAATTTCGTATAAAAAATTTCTGCAATTGAAGGAATTGAAATGAAACTGAAATCGACAAGTATTTTGAATCGTACCATAAATTTACATTTTATATAAACATTTTTATATATATTACTTAAACTTCGTAAAAAGTTTCTGCAATTGAAAGCACTGAAATCAAACTGTAATCGACAAGTATTTTGAACCATGCAAAAATTTCTACCAATCTGAATACAGATTTTTTTATATGAAAAGTATCTTACACTATTATTTTTCATTTCTGGCCCTCACATGTTTTACAGTAATAAATAAATAATATTCTAATGATATTAATTTGTGCAAAATTAATTTCTGCAATACTAATAAAATGGACATTTCTTTTTTATTCTTTTAAATAATAAAATAATACTTGCACCACCGTTGGTTAAACGCTTCATATATGTGTTAATTCTGACTATATTAACTGATGTTACATTTTATAAATAATTACATACATCTTAGCTTTTATCTTATTAATTAATTAATTAATTGGTAAAATCATGTAGATTGTATATCCAGGGTTAAGCGAAATAATAATTATTTTACATAACTACTAAGAAAAACTTGCTAATCAGCGACGGAGGTCATACGATGTCTTGGTGAAGAAAGCACTTGTTGAAAATACAGTCGCTAGTGGTGCTTGTATCAATCGGCCGGGGACGGGAATCAAACCTGGGACCTCCAGATTATGAGTCCGTCGCCCTACCGACCAAGCCATCGCAGGCCTCTTTTAGGAACTTTATTAGATAAAAATAATGATGTCTATTTTATCATTGGTGATGTAGGATATTAAAATTACCAGATAGTATTGCAATAGTTATATATTATTACTATCATTGCAGTTTCTTCACGGTATTATATACTTTCATAAATGTAAAGGAATACATTAGTAAGTCAGAATTAACACATATATGAAGCGTTTAACCAACGGTGGTGCAAGTATTATTTTATTATTTAAAAGAATAAAAAAGAAATGTCCATTTTATTAGTATTGCAGAAATTAATTTTGCACAAATTAATATAATTAGAATATTATTTATTTATTACTGTAAAACATGTGAGGACCAGAAATGAAAAATAATAGTGTAAGATACTTTTCATATAAAAAAATCTGTATTCAGATTGGTAGAAATTTTTGCATGATTCAAAATACTTGTCGATTACAGTTTGATTTCAGTGCTTTCAATTGCAGAGACTTTTTACGAAGTTTAAGTAATATATATAAAAATGTTTATATAAAATGTAAATTTATGGTACGATTCAAAATACTTGTCGATTTCAGTTTCATTTCAATTCCTTCAATTGCAGAAATTTTTTATACGAAATTTTCGTAATATTTATAAAAATGTTTCATTAAAATTCAAAGAAATAGATAAAATAAGGTAGTTAGAAATTAAAATTATTTATTTATCAGATAACAATTTTCAAAGTTTGATTAGAATAGCACAATACTTGCGGGTTTTGACACCTTCTTGGAAGGTGTTTTCGAATTGAATACTTTCAATTGCAGAAAAATATTATGGAATATAAGTTAGATATAGAAAAGGTGTAATAAAAATATAAATAAGTAGAGAAAATATGGGAATTAGAATCAAAGATATTTTTATCTTATACTTTAAAATTTATCAGACAGATAACAATTTTATTTATCCGATAACAATTTTCAAAGTTTGATTAGAATAACACATATACTTGCGGGTTTTGACACCTTTTTGAAAGGTGTTTTTGATTTGAGTACTTTCAATTGCAGAAAACTATTATGGAGTATAAATTACTTATAAAAAGGTGTAATTAAAATATAAATAAGTATAAAAATAGAATTATCTTAAAAATGCAATAATTAATATATTTAATTGTTTATAATAGAATTATCTTAAAAATGCTAACACATATACTTGCGGGTTTTGACACCTTTTTGAAAGGTGTTTTTGATTTGAGTACTTTCAATTGCAGAAAACTATTATGGAGTATAAATTACTTATAAAAAGGTGTAATTAAAATATAAATAAGTATAAAAATAGAATTATCTTAAAAATGCAATAATTAATATATTTAATTTTTAACCCATTGTATATATCATATGGATATTAGGAAAAGTGTATGTTATACTTG